>JAJOOR010007836.1:0-30141 GCA_036250505.1 Solanum acaule
AATTTAAGCTTAAAAAATGGGTCACTTGAACCCGTGGTCATCCGACAAAACTCGATGTATTACTTGTATAATTGTTAAAATATATCAAATAGCAACAGAAGGAACCCATGAACACAAACAACTGGATGGTTCACTGGTTTGAGTGTCAGTTTTCCACTTTGAGGTTGAGGGATCGATTCCCAGATGCTGCATTTTCACAACCTTGCATTTTATTTTATTCACAAAAGAGTTTCTGCATTCAGCCTTTTTTAAACTTCTTCTAATGACTTTTTCTTATAATAAAATTTATTTATTTTGCAAATGTATTTAATATTTTTCTTGTGAAAAACCTATAATTATTATTTGCTAAAATAAATAAGGCCCCTCAAATTTGAAAGCCTAAATTAGTTGCCTTTTTTCTTAAAGGGACAGAGCCGCCCTTGACAATGGTGCACCCGTCTTCTTGAAATTCTAGATTCGCCTCTGCTTTTAAGAATATACACTAAAAATAAGTAGTATGTGAGAATAAAAAAAGCAACCCCAAATTAATAATATTTTTGTGCATGTGTGTAAATATTTAAGGCCTCTTGTTATAATTTGGTGTTAGACTACTAATTTTTTTTAAGCACTCTTGACACAAATTCAAGACATTTTCTTTTAGAAAAAAAGAAGAAAAACATAATACACAAGTTTTTCTAGATCAAGCCAGTCGGCAAATTCTTGTCTACCTTAAGAATAAGCTTGAAGTAATAAAAGTGTCAAGAGTTATTGATGAGTCTAATCTAGAAAAAAAAAATGTCAATAAACATAGGGCAAGAGTGGAAAAAAGAAAAGTAGGGTATGTCTCTCTAAAATACTAACACATTGATTTAAATATTATTAATTTGCTTGATCGTTTTGTTTATTCATTGCATATTTTAGTGATATGTATATGAGGATCTTAGTTTAGTTAAAATGTGTCTCTGGAATTTCGGTCATAGTTTAGAGGGTACTAATTGTGGCTTATCCTTTTTTAAGATTTTTATTTGTATATGAAGATGCAATAAGTTTTGTAGGATTGTAATTCAAAAGAGAGGACACAAAAAGAAGATGGTTCAAGCGAGTTCAGAAAAAGAAACTCAAAGTAAAAGAAATTGTATCTAACAACTTCGAATCAAAAACATCTGAAGAAGATGATGCATCTGAGTCAATGGATCAAGATGATAGTGAATTTTTTTCTTCTTTTTTTTTTTTGTGATTTGTATTTCTATCAATACAATCAACTTTATGTTGTATATGATTTTCTGACTTTAGTGTATCAATGTTTATTGCAGTTTTTATACTTTTTAGACCATATTTGTATATTTTCAATAATTATATACAATTAATTATTTTGCATTTGTATATTATCAGGAAGTATACGTTCCACCTATTATTTGTATAATTTTAGCATTATTGAGGTATTTGTATAATTGATTTTGTATTTTTTTTGTGATTTATATTTTTATCAATACATTTCACATTATGTTGTATATGATTCTATGGATTTAATGTATCAATGTTTATTGCATTTTTCTTACTTTTTTAGACCTTATTTCAATATTTTCAACAATTATATACAATTATTTTTTTGTATTTGTATACTATCAACAAGTATACTGTAACGACCCGTTAGGCTGTTTTGAGGACTAGGACTATTTTGACTCTTCCAGTAAAATTTTAGATGGAAATTTTGAACTATTTGGTAACTACGATTATTTAGTTAATAGATTTATAAAAAAAATTAATATAGCTGATAGTTAATGGGCCAAGTCTATTTTAATATCTTTTACCACTTGGCACATATAATTAAATTAAGTTAATAGAATTTGTCACTTTTAATATCTAATTATTTTATTTAGAAAAAAAAACCAAAAAAAAGAAGAAGAAAACAACCTAGGACACGACTTAGTTGCGGCATAGCCACGAAGATCGACTACCTTCAAAGTAAGCAAATTTCAGTTTGATTTTCAATTGTGTGCCTATATATATATATATATAATTGATTTTCTAATTACTGCATATTATATGTGAATGTTAAAGTGGTTAGATAAGGATTTTGTTTTAGTTTGCAGGTTGACCTAATGTAGTGGTTTAGGGGAGACAAGGTCTTAGTGGCCAATAATTAATGGTTATGATTGGACAAGGCTAATGGGTGGTGGTAATGCATAGGGTGAATAGATGGAGGTTTGCAAAATTGTAGTTTCCAGGGATTTGCATATTGTTTCACGTTAACTTCGATATTGGTTTTTTTTTTCAGATCCTTCATGTAATTATCACCCTATGATTTAAGTTTGAATATATTGGTATAGATAATTAAATATTAGGTATATTATATTATATAAATATTATTTGATTTATGACATTAGGAGAAATTACAGATTTGTCCTAAGCTTGAAATTTAGTAAATATGAAACTTGTCATCTTAATTGTCACCAAAATTAGGAGCTTGATTATAAACTAGGGTGAATTTTTAAGTTTATATACAATTATAAACTCAAAATCGCAAGTTGTGATGACATCTATGTTCCCAACCGATAGATAAGCCAACTTAATACTTTTACCAACTAAATTTGATATAAGCGACAAAAAAGTAAGCAACAAATATAATTGATGTAGATCAAAGTGACACTACTTCAAGAAGACCTTTCAGAAGGAGTCAAGCTAAGGACCTTCAAGCATTGCAAGCATTATGGATGAAGATGAAACCTTTGGAAGGCTCCAACATGGAAGAGTTGAAGATATTTAATATATTAAGTGCTCTGTCATTTTAATTACCTTGTAATTTTAATGATGGGCAATTGAGTCTTTGTTCAGTATTTCTAATTTTTAGTATAAATAGTAGATATTGGATTTCATAAGTAGTTTTTGGATATGTTATGCCTCTTGTGAGAGTTTGGAAGCCCTTTGTTGAACTTTTTTTAGTATAAATAGTAGATATTAGGATATCATAAGTAGTTTTTGGATATGTTATGCCTCTTGTGAGAGTTTGGAAGCCCTTTGTTGAACTTCAACATTTTGTCCTAGAATTTGCAAGTAAGGTTGCTACTTTCTTGAGGATTTTAATAGATTAGGTGCTTTTATTTCTCAATTAAGTGGTGTTTTGGTTAGTTTCATCATTACATCTTTTAGTTGCTTGAATTTAATTGTGTCTATCTCTTTTATCTATTTTTTTATTTCTATTTTATTTTTATCTTCTTGTTTCACATCAAATTGGTATTAGAGGAAGGCCAAAGAATTGTTCCTACAATTCTTAATCTTTGAGTTGTTTAATTTCTGAAATCTGAAAAAAAAATCTACAAAATGAAAAAATCTGCAAAAATAATAATTTGAATGTAGTTGATGAATTTGAGGGTTTGTTGATTTCTTTGAGCTACATATTGTTGTTTCCTAGCTGAAAAACAAAGAATACATGGCAAAAATAAAATGAGAAGCCATTGTTAGAATTTGAAGTTTTGAAGAAGAAACTTGAAAATGGATTTGTTGATTTGTTGTCTGTTGTAGAAATTGGTGACCAAAGCTTGTTGATGTAGTTGTGGAGTAGTGATTTCTCGAATTTGAGTCCATTTGATGAAGTATTGAAGGGGTCTTGTTTAAAAAATTAAAAAAAAAAAATTGACCTACTTCTTGGAGAAGAAGAAAAAAAATTTCTCTATTTTTGTTAGTTAATTCTAGCTAGTTACTTTGAGTATTCATTCATATCTAATTTAAGCTAGATCTTGTTCGTGCCAATTTTTTCTTTCTTTTATTTTGTTGAATGTTTATTTGTTTTCATTTCCTTTAGTTTTAATGTCCTTTCTTGACTTACATAAACTCCACTCCATCCCCAAGAAGTAGTACCACTTGTGAATTATTTGACGGTGTGGACTCTCAACCTTGGGTTATTCAAGAGTGGTAAAAGGCATGAGTGAAGTGAGTTCATTGGAAGGTAGCCTTAAAAGCCTTGGTCTTAAAATGATACACGAGTGTGAGTAAAAGATAAAAAAAGAATACATTAAGTGAGCGAGTGCTGAGGAACTTTTTCTACTTACTCTTTATTTCTTTTTGTAGGTACAATGACTCAATTGGAGGGAGAACTCTCTAACAAAATGGAAATGACACTTCAACAACTATTGAAAGTAATGAGAGATATGAAGGGAAAATTGAAATATGTGGATAAGAGGGTGAAAACTCAAAAAATCGCAAAGCAGCCACTTGAGATTTTCAATCCTAGTGGTCAAAATGATGAGGGATCAAGTAAATGATGCAACTCCATCACACTTAATTGTGAAAGATACCCAATCTCCTAATGTCACATTACCAACGAAGGCTCGCAATCAAGCGACACTTTCAAAAGGGGGAGATCAACAAGCAAATCTTCCACCACAAGTAATTAGACCTCAAATGAGAGCCCAACATAACGTTGAGGAGCATGATTCTTTTGATGGTGATAATTATGGCTATGAAATAGAAGATCAAGCTCAACAAGGGAGGTTAGGTGGGAGAGGAAGAAGAGGATGAAATGGAGGTTGGCATCCGATTGATGGTAGAGCACTTAAAGAAGAAACTTATTTCCCCTCAATTACTTCAACTTCCCAATTTCGAGAAGATATTTGAAATTGAGTGTGATGCTAGTGGAATAGGCATTGTTGCGGTCATGATGCAAGAAGGAAAACTCATAGCTTACTTTAGTGAGACCTTAAGAGGAGCTCCATTGCAATATTCTACCCATGATAAGGAACTATATGCCCTAGTGAGAGCCTTAACGAATTGGCAACATTATTTGTGGCATAAGGAGTTTGTGATTAGAACCGATCATGAGGCTTTGAAGCATATTAGGGTTCAAAATAAGCTTAATAGAAGGCATGCCAAATGGATAGAATTTATTGAGTCTTTTCCTTATGTGGTTAATTATAAGCAAGGCAAAGAGAATATTATGGCGGATGCTTTATCTAGAAGATATGCTTTGATAAATACCTTGACTTCTAGATTGATGGGTTTTCAGAGTTTGAAGGAGTTATATTATGATTTTGAAAAAGTCTTTGGGGGAGTGTCAAGTGAGCTTGAATAGGTGTGTACATTTTATTAAAAAGGGTAATGAAGCTAGAACTCCTAGGTTTGAGTTGAAGGATGACTATTTGTTTAGGAATGGAAAGCTTTGTGTACCTATGTCCTCATGGAGAGAGTTATTAGTGAAAGAGGCACACAATGGAGGTTTGATGGGTCATTTTGGAGTGTCAAACACCTTATCTATTCTTAGTAAACATTTCTTTTGGCCTAAGATGCTAAGAGATATGGAGAGAATTTGTGCTAGGTGTTTGGATTGTAAGCATGCTAAATCTTGTACCCAACCCTATGGGTTGTATACCCCTTTGCCTATTCCTAGAGGCCTTTGGCCAGATATTTCCATGGACCTTGTTGTTGGACTCCCGAGGACTAGGAAAGGTAAGCATAGCATCTTTGTTGTTGTGGATAGATTTTCTAAAATGGCTCACTTTATTGCTTGTCATAAAAGTGATGGTGCATCTCATGTTTCTACCTTATTTGTTCATAATGTGATGAAATTGCATGGTGTTCCCCAAACAATTGTTAGTGATATAGATTCAAAGTTTCTAAACCATTTTTGGAGGTGTTTGTGGGGAAATTTGGAACCTAAGTTACTATTTTCTACCTCTGGTCATCCTCAAATGGATGGTCAAATTGAGGTGGTTAATAGAACCTTAGGTAACATGCTTAGGGCTATGGTTAAAGGAAGTTAACTTCTTGGGAGGATCAATATCCATTAATTGAGTTTGCATATAATAGAACTATTCATAGATCTATTGGCATAACCCCTTTTGAGTGTGTTTATGACGTTAATCCCTTGACTCCATTAGATTTAACTCCTTTACTCAAAGATGTTATTGTGAGTATAGATGCAAAGCTAAGGCAAAAGCTATGAAGAATATCCATGAGAAAGTAAGAATGCGAAAAGAGAAGGCCAACAATCATGCAACCAAAAGAGCCAACAAGGGACGAAAGCGAGTCACCTTTGCACCCGGTGATTGGGTACGGATTCATTTTATGTTTTCGACCTGAACTTACCTTTAGAGCTTCCCGGGCTCTAGGCTCGACAACGTTCACTCTTCCATCTTCAGCTGGTCTATTCTGCACCCCCTAGCAGCATTCGTCCTTCTGAACATTGGAACAGTAACGAGAAAAATGCCCCACTCCTCCACATTCATAACAATTACCAAGATTTCCAAGCAAAAGGAAGTACAAACTTATGCCAAGAGGAGATGGACCTTTTCAAGTGCTTGAGAAGATTGGGGATAATGCTTACAATGTGGACTTACCAAGTGAGTATTTGGTCCATAATGTCTTCAATGTTAGTGATTTATAACTTTTTGATGTAGGTGTGGCGAATTCGAGGACGAATTCTTTTGAAAATAGAGTTTTTTCAAGTAAAGTGACATTTCGAAAAGAGATTATTTTATTTCAGAGTCGCCACTTGAAATTGAGTTTTGGTGTTGCAAGTCACCTTATTTGAACCCCTATTCAAAAGAAAGTTGACTCTAATTTTTATTGGTCTACAAACTAGAAATCTGGATAAGGAATTCTATTGACCAAGGGGAAGGTGTGAGGCACCCCTCGAGTCCCGTGGTTCTAGCACAATCGCTTTATTGACTTATATCTGGCTTGACTTAATTTTGGATATATTATGCTTATTAGCTTAATAAATTTACTTATATCCCGCCTTCTTTGATTTATTGTAAACTGTCTTAATTAGTGTGTGGTGTACTAACAACAGCGCTTTCCAGCCTTACCACAAATTGTTTATTTTTTTGTATTTCTAGTTTTAGATCTTAATATTTGCCTATTATTATTATCAGTCTAAATTACATGTTATCTTAGTCTTATTTTATTTTATTTTTTCTAAAAAAAAAGAATGAACACAATATTAATAAGAACATAGAGTAAAAATAAATTAAAATAATATACCTTTCCATACATATTTTACACTTGTTGCGTTAATATAAACATGTTAGGAATTATGGGCACCTAAAATCTTTTATTTGTCCTTATTTTAATCATTAAAATGAAAAGAAAAACCTACTAATTAAAACCAATATTTTACATAGTAAATATTTGTTATTAATTATTCTCATCATTTAAGTTTGTTAAGCAATAAATACATGTATCATCATAAGAGAACTAAAATATAAAAATAAGAATAGATGTAGACAATAGTTTTACTTAAACATGAAATAAATCATGGGTTGTTTAAACATGAAATAGACTAAGGTTTGTTATAACAATTTCGCACTAAGTCTAATGATATAAAAGATCTAAATCATAAAGTTGATATGAAAGATTCGAACATACTATTATAACATCAATGAATATAAATGAATTAAACACATACGAAATTTAACAATTTCAACATATATATTGCAATCAATGCTTGTATAATCATGATATTAAACTATATAAAAGGATTAAGTGTTACCTCTTGTGAAAATTAATTCACAAAGAAAAAATTACAATCGAAATCACGAATTTAGAACCACGAACAAAAACCTCAAACTCAAACCTTTTTTTTTTTCGGTTTGCTTTTGTCGTTGTGCGATTTTTATTTTTATTTTGGTGTTGCTGGAAGGGAAGAGTTGTTTTGTTTGTGGAATTTTGGTGCGTGAGTTTTTTTTTTTTTGTGTTGCTGATTGTTTCCATTTTTTCCCCGTGTTTTGTCCTGCTTTTTTTTTGGGGGGGGTCTGTGCGTGTGTGTTTTTGGTTGTTCTCCCTCTGTTTGTGTGCGTATGTATGTGTTGATATAGGTGTTGTATTGGTAGTGTGTTGTTGTGGGTTGGGGGTAGTGTAGGTGTAGTGTAATGGGATCATGGGGTAAAGGTGGGGTGAGTGGGTGTAATACGTTATTATTATTTATTTATTTTTAATATAATATAATATAATATAATTATTTAATTATATTTTTGTTACTAACCAAAAATTAAGTAGCTAATAATAAATTATAATTAATAAATACTTGCTTATTTATTAAATTAAAATTAAAAGAAACATATATTTTATAAACTTTCTTTTTAAAAAAATAAAAATAAAACTTATATTAATCAGACAACATGAATATAGATTTTAAATAATACTGAACAAATGATCGATAGACATCATAATATCTTCATAATCAATGGTTGACAGAACTACAAACAAATACTTTTATTGTAGTTTTAAGTCTGCATATTTTTAAAAGAATTGTATCGTACCTTCTAATTACTTCAGGGCTGATGAAAGAGGATTAGTACCATTGGAAGTTAACGTCGATTGCAAGGAAATTATAACCCTCATTCAAGGGGAACACCCCACTTACGAAAATATTCTTTCTGATTGCAGGGATCTACTTCAACGTCTGGGGAACCCCCAATAGACCACGACTTTAGAGAAACAAACCAAGTGGTAGACGCTCTAGCAAAGGAAGGCGCTAAAATGGATCATATCAATTCTTTTTTGTGCATGGAAATTTCTCCGGTGTTTGTATCCAAGAAACTAGAAGCAGACAAAGAAGGAACTCCATTTGTTAGACTATCTAAGAAATCTTTTGCAAGTAACTCATGTAATAGTACTAGTAATAGTGGTACTAATAATAGTATGCCCTTCCCCAAAACACCAATAGTAGGTGTCTTGTTTTGCCACTTGATGGTAACAATGTAATGATGCATATTACGTAATCTATATATATATATATTACTCTGTTTGAACCAAAAAAAAAATGTTTGAACTTTGAATAGGCATCATGGAGGATTTTGTAACTGAGCATTGTTTCTGTAAAAGCATACAGTTTTAAAAGTGTAGGCTTCTTGAGAAGTTGAAGTGAATTCAAATTTAATAACATCATGATAAGATAAACACACGTTTAAGAATTGTTCCACGATTATGCTAACCGTCAAAGTCGAACCTTTTTTTTCTTCTTCCAAATAACAATTTTATTTTATTTTAAAAAAAAGAAGTTATTCTATATTTACATGATTTTAATTTTAATTTGTATGAATAGATAATCCTCTTTTAAGGAAAAATCATAAATTTAAAAGAATAAAACTAACTCCTCACGTACATAAAAAAGTCACACGCAAAAATGATAATTTTAAAATATTAAATATTAAATATTTTCTAAAATGAATGTTAAAACTTTACAAAATTTTAAATTAGTTATATTTTAAAAACTCACGTTAATTTTAAATAAAAAATTATAATTAACTATAAATTGTTAATTTTAACAAAATGTGATAACTTTTCACAAAAAAGGAACCATACATCCTATTCTTAGAACTATTTTAAAATTATTTCTTCGTTTACTTGTAAAATTCATTTTAAAATCTTTGTAAACCTACTTTAAAAATAAAAATTAAACTGCAACAGCTGCAGTTTTTTAAATATTTAAAACTGATTTTGTTTTAAAATAATTTATTTATTTTGTTCTATGTGTGTGTCAAGAACGTGGAGAAAACAGATTACACGAATTAAGGTGTAGTTGGATTGGTCTGTCTTCCTTTCGTATCCTATTTATTTTAAATGCCTTTCTCTCTCTATTTTTTCATTAAATATTAAATATATATACTAGCCGTGAGGACCAAAGTCATTAATTGACTTCACCCCCTTGACATTGATCTAATTCATCAATGAAACATAATAGATGTAGATATGAACAACAATAATGAAAAACAACAAAGAAAAAGCAACAGCAAGACGAAGAAGGACCAAAGTCATTAATTGACTTCATCCCCTTCACATTGATCTATTTTATCAATGTTAAATTGATCTCATCAATGAAACAGAATAGGTGTAGATGTGAAACAACAGAAAAACAACAACAAGAAGAAGATACGGAACGAGAACAAAGAAGGAACCATTTACTGGGGTCTGATTGGGGGTCCTACTGGCATATCGCGCCAAACCCCTATTTATTGGGGTCTGATTGAACGTCCTACTGTCACGTTGCGTCAGGCCCCTATTTACTGGGGATCTGATTGTGCATGACGCGTCAGGCCCCCATAAACTGGGGTCTGATTAGGCATCCTACTGCACATCACACCAGGCCCCCATTTATTGGGGGTCTGATTGGGCATCCTACTGGCGCGTCAAAATTTAGCAAAATCAGTGACGTTGAAAAGAGGATTTCAAGACCTTTCATTTGATATTTTATGGGCCACCTAAGTCATTCTGTACTGAAAGTTATGGTTATTTGAAGTTGACCCAAAACTCACAACTCAAGCATAACTTGCAAAATTTTAAATTAGCTTTTTTTCAAAGTAGTTCTTTCTATTTTTAGTTTTTTCTAAGGCGGGTTGTTACAACTTCATATTGATCTATTTCATCAATGTCACATTAATCTCATCAATGAAACAAAATAGGTGTAGATATGAAACAATAATGAAAAACAACAGCAAGAAGACGAAAGATCAAAGTCATGAATTGACTTCATCCCCTTCCCATTGATCTATTTCATCAATGTCACATTGATCTCATCAATGAAACAGAATAAGTGTAGATATGAAACAGCAATGAAAAAAAACTGAAATACAGCAACAAGAAGACGGACCAAAGTCATTAATTGACTTCATACCCTTCCTTCCCTTTTCTTTTTATTTCTTTCCACTTGGTTCAATATCTTTTTTTTTTTAACTAATATTCGTATTCGCGCGTTGCACGGAAAATATTAATTATTAATTCATCATAAGAAAATGTTACTTGAAAATATAATAGTCACAAAATAGCATAATAGAATTTTGATTTTGTTATATTTGTAGTCTTCTTGCTTATCAAAAATACATAATCGATACTTATTATATGTTTCTAGCAAAGATATAAATTTTTAAGGTAAGTATAGTAGAATGATTGTACTCTGAATTTAACTAGATAATACATTTTTTTAGTGTCGGCATAAGTAAAATTATACCATTCTTGCAATGTTCTCATCAATTGTCTCTTTGTTGATAAATGATAAGTCTATTGATTTGAATGCATCGTCAGTATTTGCGGAAAAAAATTGGTGCCGCAAGCTATTTCAAATGCACCTTAGAAAATTAATTGAAGTTAACTATTGCAGCCTGCAGATATGTTGCAGCATTCTAAAATAAGTCTATATCTTTTTATAGAAGATGCGTATTAAATATAAAAAAATAACTCTTAATTAGTGGTCCATGATCAATGTTAGAGAATATTAATTTGATAAATCTAATTGGACTTGTGTTTTAGATATTTAGAAACATATATAATATTCATTAAAATTAATTTGATATATGTTCAATGCAATTTCTCCCAGCGTGACTTTTTTTCAACTATAGGACGTACCAAAAAAATCTGTTTTGAATGGGACTGAGTCATGTTAATAGAGTCAATAAGACTCCTCTCTATTGAGTCCGACATTGATGTCTTTGGAGACAATTTTTACAATAATTTTGTTTGAAAAGGGTGAAGAAGAAAAGTTATTTAAAAAAAACATGTCTAAATAAGTCACAATTTTTTTTTATCATTTATATAAATTTTTACCCAAAATGTATGCAAAATTGAATTGACTCTAGGAGAATTTTTTAAAAATAGTACATGTCAATGCAAATGGATAAATAATTACATTAACCACTTTCAATTCAAAATTTAATATATTTATATAAATTACCTTAACTACTTTCAATTCAAGAAAATAAGAAATAGTCGTTTTCCTTTTAGAAGTGTCTTTCCAATCTCATTAATTTTAAATTTAACTCTTTATGCTATTAAAATAGGGAGAAGGAACAGCTATTACAAAAGGCTAAAATCATTAACTATATTCATAAACTATATATTAACTATATTTATTGTTTATATATAATTTATTTGAATTTGAAAAGTTATAAATAGTTGTAATTGTGATAAAATCATGATTTATAACTTAAAAGTTGTAATCAGTTGAGAAGTTATAATCAACTTCAAATATTTCAATAAGACATGGATTAGGATCAATTCAAATTAAAAAATAAAGTAAAAGGAGTTAATTTGGAACATATTGAAATCTCATTTATTTTTGAAGAGGAATTTGTATGTTTATGTGTGTGCTTAGTGGGATGAGTATGTGGGTGGGTGGAATGGGTGGTTTTTAATTATTATTTTTCGTAATATGACTTTTTATTAATAATAAAAAATGTTAAATTATTAAATAATGCATGATTAGCTTTATGTATTTAGAAAAATAATGCATGCATTAGCTTTGTGTATTACTAGTACCTTGTTTGGTACTCTTTTTCAAGCATTAGTTATACACTCTATTGTGCATTAAGGTGTGTATTGCTAATGTCATGAATTTCTAGGTATCAACAATGCAATGGTTTTAATGCATGCATTAGCAAGATTAAATACACAATTTCCTCTCAAAACCTTTTTTACATCTTTTCTATCATAATAGTGGAGGGTATCTTTGTAAATTAATTTTTTTTATGCAATGCATGCTATTGTTTTATGCATCAAACCAAACAATGCATAAAAATAATATATGTATAACTAATACAAGCATACATGCATTGCTATGCAAACATTACTAATACACTCTATTTAGCCTTATTCTTATACACTCTACCAAATGACCCCTAAATGTGATAACTTTATAGTTTTAATAAGACTACGTTTAGAAAATATATAGATTCTTTTAACATTTTAAAATTTAAATTGATAATTATTAACTAATATAGATTTAAATATTTAAAATTTTAATTTTTAAAATTGAATAATGGAGAAATTTTGTGGTATTACTGTTAATTTTTTTTTAAACACAATGAAATTTGATTAAAATTAGATTGTGTTATCATGAAATATCCTCTTTTCCATTCATATATAAGGCCTCATTGATACATCATTTTTACCCGAAAAGCCAGATGATTTAAGAAAAGATAGTTTCATTACCACTAAAATAACAATTTATTTGCATTTATAGAGTTTTTGCATATAAACTTCAAAATAAGAGTGAAAAAAAACATTCTAAGTACACTCAATCTCTATCTATAGATGCCTATAAGTAATTTTGTGGATAGATTATAATTTTGTTGCATTAATATAATAGTAGAACCTCTTGATCTGCCATTTTTCTTTGGAAAAAAGTTGAATTATGAAAACTTCAATTCAGCAAAATTAAAAATTTTAAATTATCAACTTTTTGAAGGCTTCTATTCTCCTTTACCTTACTAATAAAAAAAGCAAAAAGATTGTTTATAATATATGTTAATGAAAATATATTTAATTATTACTCAATTAAATTTAAATTCAAAAGGCAATAGCTAATTATATACGTTTAGGAGAAACTGTAGCAATAAATTTAGTGGTTGTATTCTATTTATGTAATTCTTAAAATTTTTAAAATTTTATTTTTAAATTTGTGCCGCTTTTTGATTTTATGTATTTATTTATTTTATCTTTATCTTTATCTTTATCCTACTAGGAAAAATACATCAATTTGTAACCGTTTGAGTTTTCCCTACGGCTTTTTCTTTAAATAATATTTTTTATATATTCCTCGTAAAGAGTTTTGAATAAAGAATATTAAATTAATTTTTAGTTTTTAATGATTTACAGTTACATCATCCTATTTTTTAAATTGGTTTTAAATTATCTCTTGTTTAATTATTTTTAAAAATATAATCTTTTTGGTGCTAATATTTAATGAATTAAGATTAAAAAAAAGTATTCACTTAAGACTTTCCTTTACGTGTATTGTTAAATTTTTTTCTTCAAATACATGCAGTTACAAAATTCTTAAACTCTCATTAGCATAAGAATAGGAAAACTAATCCTAGAATCCCACGAATTTTTAAATTCTAAAACTCCCGTTCAGTCAAGCTGTATCAATTTGTTGTAATATATACTTATTAATTAAAATAATCTCAATATAACATGCATTATTTAAAAAATAGAAAGAAAAAAAACTTTTAATCCAAAAAAAATGACAGTAAAAAATGGGAAGAACACACGTCCTTTAGCAAAAAGAACAAAATTAGTTATTATTAAATACCTAAATAATTAATTTAAAATTTAAATTTCAAAAAATAACTAACTTTATCCTTAAAAATCATTTAAACCTTATAACCCACGTCTTTTTAAAAAAAAAATGCTATTCTTATCTTCATTGTCTACACCTTTTTAAAACCAACTATTCAAAATACAATCCAAACATATCAAACTAACATCTCAACAAAAAATGGATTTCACTCGCTAAGATCATAAAAGAAAATTGAGAGTTAGTATAAGAATGTATTGTATGTTTACATGTCTTATATTTTAATTATTTTATCTGACATTGTTTTTGTATTTTTGAATTAATCATTATTCCTCTCCAATGCGACGAGGAAGAATAATAAACTGATGATAGAGAAATGAAGGTATTCTGAAATATATTTTATGACAATGAATTATTTATTCTATCATTGGATATTTTAAGTACATGAATTACTACTTTGATAATTGTTTTCTCAATCTCATATTTTCTTTTTTCATAATTTAGTCCTACTCTATTCATTTATAAAGCAAATATTAAAGTGTTTCCTTTTATGTGATTTATTAGCATATATTGAACTCAATTGGTATTTAGATTTGGTTGTCGTTCCTCTGTTACGCTAATTTTGTATTAGTTGTTTTAGTATTTCAAAAAGTGTTCCATTTTATAAGAGTAAAATCAATATGAATAGTTACAATCTCACACATAATATATGGGAGGTAATAGAAAAAAACAGAAAGAAAAAAGTTCATTTTTAATGGGTGTTTCTTTATGTTGCATTAGAATAATTGATTATATTCTTTTTAGAGAAAATTAAATTAGAAGCAAGGGAATGCCACTTGAGAAAAAGGACTACATGAAAACTTGAAAAAAAAACAGTGCATTTTCTTCTATTTTTTCAACCTGTTGTTTAATTCAATTTGCAGATATTTGAAATCATAAATTTTGGGATGAACTAATTAATTCATGTAAATTTGTTTGATTAATTTACAAATTATACATGTCAAAAAGGGAACATGTCTAGAGTGTATAATGTCATTTCTTATACAATAATGAAAAGTCATAATTATTGATCAATGCATTAACCGTAAACCACGACAAAAGTAGAAAACAATTTATAAATTATAATGTAAAAAATTTGAAGAGCACGACTTTCTTTTAGATGAAAAAATATTTTCTAATCAATGAGCATTGAAATATAAAAATTCAAGTAACTTAAATTCAAAAGTCTTAAATTACATATATTACCACGTAACTAAAATCTCAATAACTAATGAATTTAATAAACATTAAAATATAAAAATTTAATTTACTTAAATTCAAACTCAATATTTTATATATTCAAATAAAAAATAATAAAACTGAATTGTTTATTACACATAAAAAATACTCAAAGTCAAACTAGCGAAAAATAATTAAAGTATAGTAGAAAAAAAGGTACGAAGAGGGAAGGAGGGGTGTGGGAGATAATATTTTGAAAATATAATGAGGTAATTAGATAACACTTATTACTGTTCATTTATTATAAATTGAAGTGATGAAAAAATAAAATACAAATTAAAAAAATCACGAGTAAACAAAATAACTAGATTTGGTTTATATTAATAAGAAGAGCATTTGATAATTATATTAAGTCAAGTGAAAATAATAAAAACTAATATTAACAATTTAAAACATGATTCGTTTTCTCTATCATAGGGGGATAGGGGGTTGGGTGAGGCGGGACGCGGGGAGAAGGGGAGTATATTTCATTGAGGAACAATATGATGGTTAGATTTTTTTAAAGGTAATATCATTTAACATGTCCAAACAAATCATCACAATCTAAAGTGTTTAGAAATAATATTTCAATATTATCCGCGCATCACGTGGGCACGTATACTAGTTGATACAGAATACAAATACAATTGTGCATTAAATAAATACATAATACAAAACAAAATAAATATAAAATAAAACAAATACATTAAATAAATACAAAAAAATTTATACATTAAATAAAACAAAAAACAATTCAAAATAAAATACAAAATGCACTTTAGAACAAAATATATTAAATAAATATAAAATACAAAAACAATCAAATAGTTCTATCAGTTTCCAATTCAAATACAAAAACTGTAAAAGAAATACAAGAAGTACATGAATAAAATAAATGAATAAAAGTCCATAACATGACAATATTCAAACAAACAAATAAATATAAATCAATTAAAAACCAATACCTTTGTCAGTTATGTTACTTGGAACATCACTATGAGGGGCGAGAGGGAGAGAGGAGAAGCTACGAATCGTAATTATTTTAAACTATATTGATTTATCACAAATATATATCACATTTTGTCTTGTTATATAATTTTTCCTTGTTAATTCCACTTTGACAAGCTTGAAACACGCACCATAGAAGTACTCACTCAACTTATGTATTGTACTTCTATATATAATTGTATTTGTTGTTATGTACGTAATGATATTGTTCCATAGAACTTGTTAAAAGTAATGTAGAAATTAAAATTGGATGCTCCCTATATAATAAAAGTAATCTTTGAGTTCAATTTTATTACAGAACATGTTTATTATAAAATGATAATACAAATTTATGGTTATTTTCAATAGTTTGAAACTTATGAATATAAATCATATATCTTTAAAAAGTCAAATATTTTTCTCAAACACGTGATGAATGACTCAAAACTTTCGTTTAACCAAAAACTTCACCTAAAAATAATTTGTCAAAAAATATTTAGAAATCTCTATAGTCAAATGCTAGCTTAATTCCATTTCCGAGGCTAATACATGATCTTCTTATTTCATTTTCCAAAATCAATTTATAAACTTCTAAATTGTCTACTGGTTCATAAGATCAGTGTAGAAGACTTGAACTTGATCATACAAGCTAGCATAAAATAAATCTCATCTTACCAATCTTTTTAAGTAACACAAAGCTTTTCTTTAGATTAAATCTCATCATATTTACATACTTTTTTATGATTTGATCAACAATTTCTCTGAATGTTAGTAATCCTTACCCATTGAACAGCCAGCCTCTCTAGAACAAGATTGATTAAATAAGAACATTACTAGATATAATTCAAAGGAAAATAAAAACAAAAACAATCTACGAAAGCTAAGCCTATAATAATAAGGCAGAATTAACGTTCTGTTTATGTTAAATCTGTATTAAAACTTAAATAAGAAAACTAAATCTGAAGGCAGAATTTAAGTGCTGAAGTTTAAGACTAATTATGTTATATTGTCAAATCTCTTAAACTAAAAAGTAAATTTAGCCCTTTTGGCACCCATCTTTGCTATGGCCTCCAATTCATAGTCTGGAATCTGTGGTGCAGGAAGGTTCAGTTTCGACCTCTTCCTCATCCCTACATCATTAAATTTGTTCGCATTCGCGTGCAATATGGCGACATCCTGCCTTTGTCACTACAACAAAAACAACTTTTAGCGGCAATAAATATTGACATTAATAAAGAGTGTCAAAGTCTTTACTGGGATTAGTTAAATGTCATTAGAACCAATGTCGCTAAAGGCTTTAGGGACATATACAAAGAGTGCTAATTGCCGCTAAAAATAGATATTTAGCAGCAATTAAGAATTAATTGTCGCTAATGATCATTTTTTATGTAGTGTGTATATCCTGCTTTCGTAGACGAGCTTCTTCTCTTTTCACCTTCAAGTTCTTCAATGGTAGTTGGAAACTTTACACTAGGAGTAAAGTCTTCTTCTTCATCAGTTACATCATAGAAACTTAGTGAAGGCTTCTTTTCAAAGGGAATTTCGACATTGTAATCAATTGATCTTTTTTTATGATACACATGCATGATCAATTCCTAGTGTATACAAATTGTAATGGTTCAAAACCACGTAAACTCAATTTTCTACCTAAAATTTTAGGGTTTATTTTGGATTTTGATAAATTAAAATTTGTCTGAATCGTTTAAAATTTTCAAAAAAATAGAAAGGAATCTTTATAAATAAGAAACTTTCTATCTTTTTATAGGTATGTATTTAGTATACATAACTATAGTTTGGAAAAATTATCATTCGCAGCTACTTCGATATAAATATAGATGTGCTATTGTGTGTCCCGCACATTCAATTTGTATCAAAATCCAAAATACATAACATGTCCCGCACATATATGATTCTAGGTAAGGTTCTAGTTATTCTAAAGAGAATGGATTAAACATACTTTAACATCTATTAAAAAATAATTAATCGATCAAACTTAGATTAATTAAAAAAGTACAATAAATATATTATTTACAAAGTTTAGAAAAATATTACTAATATCTATTATAACCAAATACAAATTAGCCTTAAGAAAATGGTAATTGCTTAAAATGTAAAACATATTAACGCAAGTATAAAATCCTAAAGAAATGAAGTAAAATCCATCCAAAATTTGAGGAGAGCAATCTGTTTTTTTCCGAAAGGGCTGAATTAGGTTGAACTAATAAATGAATGGATTATGAACCCGTTCAAACTTAAATACATTAGGCAATTTGAGTTTTATTTTCCCAAACATAGTTATAACGAGATTTGACCGTAGTGTTCTAAATTCTAGAAATTCTTATTTTTAGGAGGTAATTTACAAAATTTATTAGGTACTCTATCGATGATACTTATCTATTTATATTTTAAAAAGAAAATTGGGGGCATGATGCGGAAAAATGGGAAAGAAAGATTATAAATTGGAAAATTGAACTATATAGTGTTTAGAGCTGTTAGGGTTGGTCCAGCCCCACCCGGCCCAAGCCTCAAGGGCCAAGGAATTTGAAGGGCTAGGGCGGGCTGGCCCTTCATTTGGAAGGGCCTGAAAATTCTCAACTCAGCCCAACCCTAGAAGGACCGAGGATTGGGCCAGGCTAGCCCTTCTTTTTTTTAATTTTCAAACTTATAATTCTATAACATCAAGAAAATGAGAAGATTTTCAAATCAAATATGGCAAACAATAGTGTTGTTTCAATAACACTAGCAAAAAATCTAGTATAATTAGCATGTATTTCACATACCAGATACGCGAGCGAGATAAGAGAGTGACAAGCAAGATGTGAGTGAAGTGAGGGCGCGAGATTTGTCTATGTATCCTAGATACATGCAAATCTACTTGGATAGAGTGTATCTAGAACAAATTAACCTAATTTTGAGTCCATTTATTTCGAGATACATGTATCTGGACGTACCAAAATCTGATAAGATTCATAATATTACAACATAGTGTGTATTTAAGTAATTAGATTATATACTAGTGAGATTATTGTAAGTTACCCTTATATAAAAGTTTTGGCCTATGGGCTGACCCCGGCCCGACCCCAATCAAGTCTCAAGGGCTTATATGGGCCGGGCTTATAAGCCCTAGTTTTAAATGAGCTTGAAAAATTATATCTCAACCCTACTCCATAACGGGTTGATCGGGTTGGGACGGTCCCATTGGCTAAGCCCGCTTTGACGGCACTAATAGTGTTTATAGTTCCAGCCACATTGTTTAGTATTTAGTTATATTTCACACATAATAATATTATTAAATATAGTTAAATTTCTAATGGAATTCAAACGACTCAGTTAATTGATTTGTCTACTATACAGTTAAAATACAAGGTTCGCTCAACTAATAATTAGATCGTATAATATATGAACCAGTCCTTTAATTTCACCGCAATTGATATCTATGTCCTTTAACTTTGTGTGTATATAATTGGATATTTAAATTTATATAAAGTTGAATAACTAAACACACACATCCTACATGGCATAATGCAAGTAGGACACCAAGTGGGATATGTAAATTGTCACGTAGAACGTATGTGTTTACTTGTTCAATGTTATATTAGTTTAAGTGCTTAATTATCACTACATCAAAAATGATTGTTAGCGGCAATTAATTAACGGCAATAGCTCAATTGCCGCTAAATATGTATTTTTAGCGGCAATTAGCACTCTTTGTATATGTCTCTAAAGCCTTTAGTGACATTGAATCTAATGCCACTTAACTAATGTCGGTAAAGACTTTAGTACTTTTTATTTGTGTTTATTTATTACCGCTAAAAGTTGTTTTTATTGTAGTGTATGCACACTCAAAATTTGAAGGAATACATATCAGATAAGACCAAATTTAAAGACATGTTTGTGTACTACACCTAATTAGAATCGGGTATCAATTACGCCCACCCGGACATTGATTGGGCGGTTGCCCCCCAAAAAAAACAGTAGTGTATGAGTAAACTTTTTCTTGTTAGCGTCATGCTCAAATGTCACGTTTATGACGTCAAAATCTAGTCCCAAGTAGCTAGTATTATTACTTGGATAATAAAACAAAAAAGTTAGGATTTTTATTTTTCACAAGTTGTGTAGTTTCCTTTTCAATTGCCTCTTCAATCACCAATAAAATGGAGCATTCCTCCCCAACACACAAGGCATCATCACATCTCTTATCCAAACCAACTTCAAAGTCTACTTCAACAGCCTCTTGCACATCATAATAAATCAGTCTCACCTCATGACCTTATACTTAAAATCTTGACTTGTTTCACTAAGGCTCTCTCTAGCGTAACTGATTCCAAAGATTTTAGCAGCGAGTTTAGGTTGAAGGACAAGCAAGTCGTGAAGAATCGACGAGGTTGCTATGGGAGAAAAAGGTGAGATATAATGAATTTACAGTTCAAATGCTAATACGTTTACACAATCAAATCATCTATGATTTGTTTGCAAATAATTTTATTTAATTTATAAGCGTTAATTGCTAATGAATAAAATAAAAAACTACATAGAATAATAGGGTGTTCAAAATTTATTACACTATTAATATACTTATAACTTAGATAATTGGTTAAATTACTGATAATATAAAACTTATTGTACATCCTTGATCTACATACGTACTTATACCTTTGCTAGAGAATCAGAAATAGTTGCCAAAAAATAATAATCTAATCGGTATAGTTTATAGTTTTAGTGTATATTATTTAAACTCAACTATAATATAAGATTAATGATAATCAAGCTATTAAAAGTTTAAGTACTCACCATATAGTGTTTGTTGAAGGCATTCAGATTCACCCATTATTAATCGCTAAAAGAAACCACTGCTGAATTTTTACTTTAGGTCAAGTATACTTCAATAGGATGTCAATTCATATTTGATCACATCATTATGAAATTATACTGTATAGATGAATAAAAATGTATGTATAGATATCATAAGTTGAATTTTCTTAGTTTATTAATTTCTCCGTCTCAAAATAATTGTCATTTTAGCAACCAAAAAAAATGTTTCAAAAATAAGTGTCATCTTAGAATTTTTAAAACAAAAAAAGTACATTTTTTCAACTATACCCTTATATGTGACTTACTTTCCTTTTTAGTCGATTTCAAAAAGAATGACACATTTCTATATTAAGTAACAATTTAACTATAAAATGTCTATTTTACCCTTAATGAAATGATTTACAACCACACAAAATTATATCATTCATTTTGGACCACAAAATTTAAAAGTCTTCTTTTCTTTCTTAAATTTCGTGCCAAATCAAACTACCTCACATAAAATGGAACGGAGGGAGTAATAAAAAGGGGTAACTTAATAAACTATACCTTGTATTTATATATTTTTAATTTTGAACCAAATAATTCATTAGTAAAAATTCTAATTGCATCAATAAGCTATGCAGAAAAGCATTAGATTCATGGACGAGAGAGACTACAACAACGGAAGATGGACATGCATGGAGGAAATACGGACAGAAGGTTATACTTAACTCAAAATATCCAAGGTATACATGTACTTATTGAATTGTATGATTACCTAATTATTCTTACTATTTAATTATGTGTTCAACATATTTTATGTATGGATCTGATTCTTTTTGTTAGTTAATCATTAAAACCCAAAATCTATATTATTTAGTTTAATATATATCAATAAACACATTTTTATTTGCTTAATTATATATGTTTTCAATACAACAAAAAGATGGATATGCATATTTTTTACTTTCTACTCTATTAGTTATTAAACATAATATTACTTTTTTGTTGTTGTGAGGAAAGGTGTTACTATAGGTGCAGTCACAAGTATGATCAAGAGTGCTATGCCACTAAACAAGTTGAGAGAATTAAAGAGGAGGAGCCAACTATTTATCGAACTACATATTTTGGACATCACGTTTGTAAACGTCCACAAATTATGATCACCACTTCACGAGAAGAGTCAAAATTACAACATAGACGCAATAAATCTTGTGCACTAGATTGGCAGGATTTAATTCCTGATTTTTCTCTTGAAGGTGTGGTTTCATCTTATAATGACTTGAATGGTTTGGATATGGACAACGTAGGTGAATTTGGTGATTTTCACTTTGAGGCATTAGAGTTTTCTTGATTAATTGTTTTGTTCCTAATGGCTTAAGCTTGTAACTCATGTTTATGTCCCTTTGTTTTGATTCAATGAAGTGAAAGTTCCATAATCACATTTGTTTTTTCATGGTTTTATTTTTTATGATTAATTTACTTGTACAAATTTAGAATGCATGAAGGAAAAATGAGCAATTAATCGTCACAACTGTAACGACCCGAACCATCGTTAATTAGGAAAAGCGAAAATTCGGGAAAAATTTGGGGTCACTGTCCCGCCAGGGCGGGCCAGAGCCGCTAGGGCGGCGGCGCCACAGTGGGGTAAGTAGTTGCCAGGGCGGGATAAGCGAGGAAGAATGTAAATAACGCCTTATTTCCTCCTTCTTCCTAAAATACCTAAATTAGTCGTAAAACACCCAGAATCCCCCAAAAAGCTGCTCCAAGCTTGGGAAAGATGGAGAAAGAGATTTCTAGCGAAAGGATGTCGATGGATTGCAGATTTCCGGTCAACATCACCCTCACGAGTTCCGAAAGCAAGAATCAAAGGCCAAATTTCCGTGCAGCTGCTTGGCGCCCAGGTAGGCTAGGTTTTGTGAATTTAGTAGTTATAAATCTGTGTTCACTGCGTAATGTATGTAAATCAATGGTAGGAATTATGTGTAGGCATTCGCGCACCGGACGAAATACAATTAAACCCTAGGAAAAAGCCTTAAATGATGAACTAGGGCTAAGTAGGGTTGAATTAATATCTACATGAGATTCGTCGATGAGTAGTTCATTGGGATGGTTGTGATCCTATAATTGTGTGTTATGGGTTGCTCTTGCTTTCTTGTAATACGTGTCTGCATATGAACGAAGCATGTTGATCACACCTAATGTGAACAAGTATGAATGAAGAACTATATGTTATGAATCATCTCGTGTTGTATGATTGTGATGATATACATTGTGATTGTGATTGTGGATCGGTTGCCATGTTTCGGCATAAATCTGGGATCGGTTGCCATGTTTCGGCATAAATCTGGGATCGGTTGCCATGTTCCGGCATAATCTTTGGATCGGGTACCACATTTCGGTATGCTAACAGATTGGGTTTGGGTTCCTTGAGAGAACCAATGATTTGACATAATTGTATACCTTGAGGATTGTGAAATTTTACCTTGTTCATAATGATAATTGATGTTGTATTTATCGGAGTTATTTTATGGTTATGAGAACTTATGCTTGATTGTTATTATATGTTGAGTAACTTGATATGTACCTTGATGTTGGGTGATCCGAAAGGGGAAACATCCAATCGGGATGTGATATGGTAGGTGGGGAGTGAACGTTGCAAGAATTGTTAATGACCGGGTAAAAGGTGTCGTGTGTTGTAATGGCAAGGAGTGGAGGTAGTGTAGTTTAGGCAGATTCCACATTGGAAAAAGGGTTTTGTGGGTAGTAGGAAGCTTGATGTAATGTACTATGTGGCTATGTCCGGGTAATATGAAAAGGTAGTAAGGGTGAGACATGAGTGGTTAGTTGGGACGTTTGTAGCTGTATTTGGGGAATTTTCTATGTGTTAGAATGGTTAAGCTATGATCAAGAACCTAGTAAGTAGGTTGACGGAGAAGGTAGTTGGTAGTAAAAGTACTAGTGTAATTCTGAGGTATTTGAGAAAGGGTAAAGGTGGAGAAGCGAGTGGTCTTGTTGCATGTTCTTATTAGTTGATTTCTTATGTTATGAGGTGGGCGTCGGGTTGACCGATGATGCCTACCAGTACATGTGTTTTGTACTGATACTACTCTTGCTATGTCTCTTTGACATAGTCTGGATATAGGTTGGTGATGTTTCATTTGGTGAAGACAGAAAAATCTCTGGCAGCTTCTACTTTTCCTTTCGCATGGTGGGAGCTGTGTCATTTGTTATATTGTCTAGTTTGTACTCTTAGTAGCTCTTGTACCTGTTTAGACTAGATCCCTGGGGATGTTTATTTCTTACGAATCTTAATCTTGAGTCGTTTTAAACTCTTGTTTTTACAAAAATGTTATATGAAGTTTCATTTATGTCTGTTTACATTAATATTTCCGCATGTTTAAAGTTTGGGATATGAGGGTTCTCCTACTTAGGTGTTAGAGTGGGTGCCTGCACAGCCCGGTGGATTGGGTTGTGACAAATTGGTATCAGCTCCCAAGTTACCGGTCTCCGGTACAAGAGCAAAATGTGGACTAGATTCTTGCGGATTGGTGTGTTGACGTCCACACCTAATCTTCAGGAAGCTATGAAGCATTCTAGGAAGTTGTCTCATCTTTTCTCTCCTTTCGTGCGAGTTTCACTGGTGGTATCTCCCGATTCTAATTGGTACCTCAAAGAAGTGAACTGATGTCGTGGTTACGACTGAATGGACACAAGCAAAGTTAATTGGAACTGAAAAGATTCCAATTGGTATCTGGCCTTAGAGGTTGTATAAGGCATAGATGATCAATAGTGGTCATCTATGGAACGAACTAACCAATAAGGTGAAATTGTGATGAGTAGTTTGTAACTGTGAATGTGTGCTTCTAGTTGTTTGAAATGACTGTGAATGTGGAAGTCTTCGTTGGGTGTCTAATTTTACTGATAATATGAAAATACTATGGCTGATGTGGGTGACATGATTAAGGACACTATGTTGTGTGTTTGGATTTGATATGCGTAATATGTTGGCGAAATTGTTGAATTATTCAAGTATAACTACTTGAATATCATGAAACTTGTTGAGGGAAGAGGTCTTAACTAAGTTTGGTGCGAGGGTCTACATAATCTACGAGTGATTCGAAAGACGAAATCTAGACGCGCTTTGCGACCAATTAGTAATCGTGTTAATGTCTGGGTGTATCCTGGGGATGTGTGGGTTGTGGTGTTGAGTTAATTAGAATGAGTTGGTTCGTGTATCCTGGGAATCGACAATGATTTTTCCTAGCTTGGAAATCTATATTAGATTTGTTTAGTAAAGTTGGAACCCTTGGGAAATTTTAGAAAAACGAAAAGAACCTAGAAATTAGTAGCTGGGTTCTGGTTCCATCTAAGCCACTGGGGCGAGATTATTCCCTCCATAACGAGACCACCAGAGCAGATAAGGCAAGGCAAAACCTCAGCCCTGTCAGCCCTACTTTTTCCTAGTTACAACTTATCAACCCAAGTGGTATCTGGACTAATCCCTACAATCCAAATTAGTGTTCAACAATTGAGAATAAATTATAAAGCTTAGCATTAATCAGCAGTTGTGTAAAGTAGCTAGAAAACCAGCATCCATATGCTACAAAAACTTAGGAAAACGAGAGATAAAAATAGAGTTGTCCTAAACTTTACAAGCCCAAGAGGGGCGAAAGGAAAACCAAATCAAGAATCCTCGAACTGGAAAGTGTCAATATCGGAGCATAGATCCTCCGGAGGTACCAGGTTAGGCGCCGCCTCGTCCATGAAAGTGAAATGTTTAAAGTCCCCCTTCTCAATCTGGGGAAGCTCCTGACCAGGGGCGATGCAAGTGAATATAGTCCTCACGGCCTTTCATATCCGGACCATTAGACGATCCCTCTCCAGATCCTTCCTCCTCTCTTGACGCAGCTCGAGGCTAAGTATCTCGACCTCTAGGGTAGTGTTGGGTGGGACCAAAGTGAAGTTAACAAAGGCGCTCCCCATCCTCTTTCGGATAGCCTCCAAATCCTCCTCGACCCGTGCACCCGAGAGTCGACCCTCGTCATCTGAATCCATAGCCGCCTTACTGCTGCTAGCCCTGCCCGTCCTCCTCATCTTGCTCCTAGAAGTGGAGCCCTGTCTAACCATAAAAGGGTGAAAGTGGGTATCCATAGGAAGTACCTCATCATTGTCGAGGAGTGGCACTCCCGCTCACTTGCACAGCTTAGTAATAAGCCCTTGAAGGAAGAAGACCTTATTGTTACCCCTATAAAACATCTTCTACTCTGAGATGATTTGCGCCCCTACGTTAAACTTGATTCCCTGTATAGCACACACCACCACCAAGGCCCAGGGAAAGGTCACGTCAATGCGGTTGCCCAACGGGCAGATCCTCCTAGTAACCAAGTGTAGCCACCTCTTAGCATCCGGTGACTAATATGTGCTAGTAATGCCCTCTGATGTAGCCCAGTAGACCTGGTCCCATTTGGCTGGCACGATCAGTGTATCCCTTAACCAACCTAGATCCATCTCCCATAACTTGGCCTCAAACTCCACATTTGAGACCTCGGGTAACTCTAGTACTTCATTGATGGCGGTGGCATTCAAGGGAATGTCGACTCCCCGGACACGGATGACAGGGTAAGAGTCATCCCAACGGACAGTAGGGAGGATGGCATAGAACTCCCTCACCCAGGTAGAGCGTGCATCTGGGGAGCCTCAATCAGTGGAGCCCATTCGAACTCCATCAGGAGAGCATGAAATGCAGGCGCCTTCTCCTCTTGCTTGTGCAACACGAACCCTCTCTCACAACAGAACCCCATGTTCCTATTATCATGATGCATTTCCCGACTCGCGACATCGAGAAACAGGATGAAGGGTAAGTTTTCTTTATTTTGACCTGCTATTAGAGAGCCTGCAATAAGTTAAATATAAGTTAGAGTATGAAAGGATAGTCGGTCTAAGGCTAAAATGAGAAGAGGAAAAATTTTGGGTTAAGGGTGCATGCCACTGGTCTGGCATATCCCTCCACAACGACCATAATCCAACCAGGGCGGGATTATGACGACCGCCATAGCGGGATGAAGGCCGCAGATCGGCCTTCATCTGGGAAGAACACCAAGCACGATAATGGGGCCTCTTCGACCTAAAACCCTCTCATTCGACATAATTCCCGCAGATCAGAGTTTATAAACTACCCTAGAACATAAATAAGCAATTATTTCGATAAAATAACTCATAAATGAGGCCTAATTGGAGTTTCACACCAAGACACCTTTCAACTTCCCCCCACCCATTTTGGTATCGGTTTAATCTTTTTTTTTTTTAAGAAATCCTTACGCCCAGAACGTTGTGGAGACTTGGGGGACGTAAGGGAAGTACCCATGCTACGTTTTCCTACCAAATCAAACAACTTATGTTCAAATTCAAAAATGACCCCCCCCCCCCAAACCGTTTCCAATCGATTGTTTAAAAGCATGCAATTGATGTTACTCAAGTAGGGGAGGAGTAAAAAGTGTAAGGAACTTGAGTATTACCTTGAAATTGACGTTTGGAGTGAAGTGATTTGAGAGATTTTGGGGAGTTTTATGTGTGTAAATAAGGAGTAATAGGAAAATATTTTCCCTTTTCCCCCTTTACTAGTTCCCAATCCCCCGCTTTAGCGGGTGACCTCACCACAGCGGCTCCGCCTCAGCGGGAGGGTTGCAGCCCTAGCGGGCCAGGCTGTGTAATTTGAACATTTTCATTTCGTCGTGTGTTGCCTCAAGGTTCTTCTAACCCTTGGGAGTATAGTACCTCTCGTGTGTCAATAATTGAAAAGTTACCATTCGTCGTGATTTTGCGATGAACATGTCGTTGGTTTAGAAGTACTCGGAAATAGAGTGTGTGACAATCCATGCACTAGTCGTTCGAGGAGAAACGAGAGGTAAATTGATATCTATTGTAACGACCCAAATCGTCGTTAATTAGGAAAATCAAAAATTTGGGGCCACTGTCCCGCCAAGGCGAGCCAGAGCCACTAGGACGGCAGCGCCACAGCGGGTTAAGTAGTCACCATGGCGGGATAGGTGAGGCAGAATCTAAATAATGCGAACCCGTATTTCCTCCTTCTTTCTAAAATACCTAAATTAGTCATAAAACACCCTAGAAACACCCACAAAGCTACTCCAAGCTTGGGAAAGATGGAGAGAGAAATTTCTAGCAAAAGGATGTCGACGAATTGCGAATTTACGGTCAAGATCACCCTCACGAGTTCTGAAAACAAGAATCAAAGGTCAAATTTCTGTGCAGCTTCTTGGCGCTCAAGTAGGTTAGGTTTTGTGAATTGAGTAGTTATAAATCTATGTTCACTGCATAATGTATGCAAATTAATGGTAGTAATTATGTGTAGGCCTTCGCGCACCAAACAAAATACGATTAAACCCTAGAAAGAAGCCTTAGATGATGAACTAAGGCTAAGTAGGGTTGAATTAGTGTCTTCATGAGATTCATTGACGAGTAGTTCATTGGGATGGTTATGATCTTATAATTGTGTGTTGTGGGTTGCTCTTGCTTCCCTGTGATACATGTCTACAAGCGAACGAAGCCTGTTGATCACACCTAATGTGAACAAGTATATATGAAGAACTATATGTTATGAATCATCTCTTGTTGATTGATTGTGATGATATACATTGTGATTGTGATTGTGGATCGATTGCCACGTTTCGACATAACTAACTTGGATCGGTTGCCACGTTCCGACATAATCTTTGGATCAGATACCACATTTTTGTATGCTAACAGATTGGGTTTGGGTTCCCTGAGAGAACCAATGATTTGACATAATTGTATGCCTTGAGGATTGTGAAATTTTGCATTGTTCGTAATGATAATTGATGTTGTATTTACCGGAGTTATTTTATGGTTATGAGGACTTATGCTTGATTGTTATTATATGTTGAGTAACTTGATATTTACCTTGATGTTGGGTAATCCGGAAGGGGGAACATCCAACCGGGATGTGATACGGTAGGTGGGGAGTGAACGTTGCAAGAATTGTTAATAATCGAGTAAAAGGTGTCGTGTGTTGTAATGGCAAGGAGTGGGGGTAGTGTACGTGATGTAAGTGTTTAGGCAGATTCCAATATGGAGAAAGGGTTTCGTGGGCAGTTGTCACGACTCGGGAGTAGCCCCTAGACATAACACAGTGTACTTGACCCCGAAGGGGTCTCATACAAGCCTCTAGCATCATCATTACATAAGACATAGAAAATAATACGTAAAATTTAAAAATTTTACAGTAAAAGTCAAACTTCACTTTTCATAAAGGAAAATCATAGGAATCTAGACTTTGTCTCATACACCATCTAAAACATAGGAATACAAAGTTTGGGACTTATCCCTTTATATCAATAAAAGTCTCAACATGAGAAGTACAATAGAAACTAAGAAATGGATAATCCGTCCTCGAACTTGAGGACTCACCACAACTTGGAGATAAGCAATCCAAGTCTTCTTCAAAAGGAGAAAGAAAGTCACCTAGCAGGAACCTACACTCATTAAGATGTAGAAGAAAAAGGGGGTTAGCACAAATATGTACTAAGTATGGAAACATGCATAAAATCCCTTAAAAATGATATAAGGGACATTTTAGTTGCAAAGTATGCATTTATCAAGTTTGGAAACTAACGTGCATTCACAATATACAATACAAGTCATAATCACATTTATACTCATATATGGTAATATCAACACCTTAGCAACCTCTAAGGAACACTTGTGCAATGTATGGTTGGCATCCCATAATACCAACCCTACTAAGTACCCCCTTGAAGCTCCCTTGGTCATGCATATCATCTTTAGACCTCATTATAATTATTAGTCACCAATAAGGAAAATAGTCATATGCATTACTTTGAATATAAGGAAAGTCATTCATAACAACTAACCATTCAACACACATGTATGCATTTGTATCTCATCACAATATAAAGGAACCATCCCACAATATCCTACTAAGTCGACTTGTGCAATGTGGAAGTGAAGTCCCATACCCCCACTCCTACTAAGTAAACTCACCAAGAAGTCATAGTATAGCTCATGTCTCATTCATTATCTTTCATTTAGGGAAGAATAGTCATAACCGACATAGTCCATGT
>JAJOOR010007837.1:0-35970 GCA_036250505.1 Solanum acaule
TCCACAAATGTTGGTAATTATAATAAAGCTTAAATCAAAATCAAATTAATACTAATGCAAAAAGAAAATCAATTCAACACTAAGAATGACAATAATATTGAATATTTGTTCTTTAGTTTTACATTGGTTTAGACAATTAAAATAAGTAATCTAATTTTAATTTCCTTTAATATTTAGTTATGTAACTAATACTTATTAAACTTATTTTAGCATGATTTAGTACTTTTAATTATGATCATTTGGTATTTATTTTACGCGATTTCATTATTATTATTTTTGTTGGATATTTTTGTGTCATTAATCATATCATATTTTGTGTTATTTTTTTAAGAAACACCTTAGATAGTTGTATTTTGGTAGGACTAAAGAAATATTTGAAGTACAAGTAAATTATATGTTTGTATGAATACTTTACCGGAAAAACCCGAAACAACCTGAAAATCCAAAAAACCCGAGTTTTATTGGTTTGGTTTGGTTTATAAATTTAAAAATCCGACACAAATGGTTTGGTTTGATATTTGAAAACTCCGAACCAACCCGGTCATGTACACCCCTAATGCTAGTCATCTCAGAATAGTTCTCCAAACTCTGAGAGATAAGGAGTTATATGCTAAGTTTTCTAAGTGTGAGTTTTCACTTGAGTCTGTGGCATTCTTAGGCCATGTTGTTTCCGGTGATGGGATTCGAGTTGACACTCAAAAGATAGAGGGAGTGCACAATTGACCCAGACCCACATCTCCAACTGATATTAGGAGTTTCTTGGGGTTGGCTAGATATTATAGAAGGTTCGTCGAGGGGTTCTCATCCCTTTTGACCAAGTTGACTCAGAAAACAGTGAAGTTTCAATGGTATGAAGCTTGTGAGAAAAGCTTTCAGGAATTGAAAATTAGGTTGACTATTGCCCCAGTATTGACCTTACCAGTGGGTACGCAAGGCTTTGTTGTATATTGTGATGCGTCCATGGTTGGTTTGGGTTGTGTGTTAATGCAGAATGGTAAAGTTATAGCTTATGCCTCCAGACAGTTGAAAGTTCACGAGAAAAATTATCCAATGCATGATCTAGAGTTGATTGTCGTAGTATTTGTTTTGAAGATATGTTGTCATTATCTTTATGGTGTTCATGTGGATGGGTTCACCGATCACAATAGTCTTCAGTATGTGTTTAGTCAAAAAGAGCTTAATCTCAGACATAGGATATGGTGAGAGTTACTCAAGGATTATGACATGAGTATTCTCTATCACCCAGGTAAGCCTAATGTTGTTGTTGATGCCTTGAGCAGGTTGTCTATGGGTAGTACCGTCCATGTTGAGGAAGAAAAGAGAGAGTTAGCGAAAAATGTGCACTTACTTGCATGGTTAGGAGTTCGACTAATGGATTCCACATAAGGAGGAGTGGTGGTGATGAATGGGGATGAATCATCATTAGTATCTGAAGTTAAAAAGAAACAAGACCAAGATCTTATTTTGCTTGAATTGAAGGCAAATGTTCATAAGCAAAAAGTAAAGGCTTTGAACAAGAGGGAGATGTCGTATTGACGTATCAAGGTAGGTTGTGTGTACTAAGGGTGGATGAACTCCAAGAGAGGATCATAGAGGAAGCTCATAGCCCCAGATATTCCATTCATCCGGGTTCCACAAAGATGTATCGTGACTTGAGAGAAGTATATTGGTGGAATAGTATGAAGAAAGGTATTGATAAGTTCATTGCTAAATACCTGAATTGTCAACAAGTTAAAGTAGAGCATAAAGGCCCGATGGCATGGCTCAGAATATAGAGATTCCGGAGTGGAAGTGGGAGATGATCAACATGGACTTTATTATTGGTTTGCCGCGGTCTCACAGGCAACATGATTCCATTTGGGTGATTGTTGATCGAATGACTAAATCAGCCCACTTTTTGCCAGTAAAGACTACTCATTCAGCAAAGGATTATGCCAAGTTGTATATTCAAGAGGTAGTTAGACTTCATGGAGTTCCAGTTTCGATTATTTCAGATAGAGGTGCCTAATTTACTGCACAGTTTTGGAAGTCATTCCAGAAAGGCTTGGGGTCAAAGGTGAACTTGAGTACTATTTTTCATCCTCAGACAGATGGTCAAGAAGAGCGCAATATTTAGACTTTAGAAGATATGTTGAGGGCTTGTGTGATTGATTTCAAAGGAAATTGGGATGATCACCTACCTCTGATTGAGTTTGCTTATAACAATAGTTATCACTCTAGCATCTAGATGGATCCGTATGAGGCTCTTTATGGGAGAATATGCGGATCTCCTATTGGATGGTTCGAGGTTGGTGAAGTTGGGAAGATAGGACCAGACTTAGTTCATCAAGCTATGGAGAAAGTGAAAGTTATTCAAGAGAGATTGAAAACAGCGTAGAGTCATCAGAAATCCTACACTGATGTTAGGAGAAGGGACTTAGAGTTTGAAGTAGATGATTGGGTATACTTGAAAGTTTCACCCATGAAGGGTGTTATGAGATTTGGTAAGAAGGGGAAGCTTAGTCCCCCGTATATTGGCCCTTACAAAATATCCAAAAGGATTGGTAATGTAGCTTATGAGTTGGAACTACCACAAGAGTTAGCAGCAGTTCATCCAGTGTTCCACATTTCTATATTGAAAAAGTGTATGGGCGATCCTTCACTAATTATACCTACTGAAGATATTGATACTAAGGATAGTTTATCTTATGAGGAGATTCCTGTTCAAATTGTAGATCGCCAAGTTCGCAGGTTGAGAACGAAAGAGGTAGCATCAGTCAAAGTTCTGTGGAGAAATCAGTTTGTTGAGGAAGCTACTTGGGAAGGTGAGGAGGATATGAAGAAGAGGTACCCACATCTCTTCGAATCAGGAGAAGTTCCAAATTAAGGTACTAATCCTTTTCTTGGCATTTATTTTAAGTTGGCATGTTGTATTTACATTTTGTTTGTGGGTGTTTGAGCTAGATGTCAATTGTTACACCTTAGCCTACTAAGAGTAATCTCATTCGAGGATGAATGTTCCTGAGGGGGAGATATTGTAACACCTCGCTAATTGAAAGAACAACAATTATAAAGAAACCGTTTTTGGAAATAATCAAATTTGGAAAGTTTGACAAAGTTAGGCAAAGTATGAGTTTTGGGTCAACTTCAAACGACCATAAGTCCTAGCACAAGATGAGTTAGGTGTGTTACAAGATACTGTAGGAAATTTCTTTGAGTTATCTTTCCAATGCCACCAAGTTTTCTCAATTTCGAGTTTGTATGAGGGAGATATTCCCAATTGAAGTTGGGTTGTCCAGATAAGGAAAGTCACAACCCGATTTTAGAAGGGTATTATGGTCTTTTCACTACCCAATTAATTAAATTCGTTTTTGCTAATTAAGTTGGGGTCTAAACTGAATCAGTTCAGTTTAACCTTCATAAAATTAAGTTAGGGTTTTGAGAGAAAAGAAAAGAGGAGGAGACGAAGCAAGGATTCGTCGCGTTCTTGAAGTTAAGCTTGTGCATTTCCCCAAAGGTTGATCCCTACGAGGTATGTGAGATCACATAGCATTGGGTTAGTTCACCCACGCGCCAATCATTATTTAATTCAGCGAAATTATGTTCTTGAAAGTATAGAAATTGAGTTCTTGATGGATTGTGTTGAAGTTTCTATTGGGTTCTTGATTGTTGAAGTTGTTGAGAAGTTCTTGAGTTAGATTCATGATTGTTGATGTTTTTTTTAGTAGATTTTTGCATATTTTGGTTATGTATTCAAACCTGAGTGTTTGGGGAAGATACCATTCGAATCTAGAGGGTTTAGAGTTGAAAAAGGACCAAGAAAATTCGTCAAAAAATCTAGGAAATGGCATGGGGCACCGCGCCACTCAGAGAACCCCACTTCAGTGTCTGAAGTTTGGGCTCTGGGATGCCGCACCACTCAGAGCACCCCAACCCAAACTCTGAAGTTTGGGCTCTGGCGCCCAGCGCCACTCAAAGTGCCAGGGACTCCAAGTCTTCTACCCTTTCCCACTTCTTTCCGTTTCAGTTCCCTTGAATCGTACCTATGTTTCCTAGTTGATTTCTACACTCTAAGGTACGTTTAAAAATCATGATATCATCTATAACATCAGATCATGACCCTAGAATCCATAAATCAAATTCAAGGTAGAGCTAAGAGTCAAGTCAAGAGATTCTTAGAATTTTTTCAAAGTCTATTACAATCATTTTAAACTTGTTTTTAAAGGCTTAAGCATTGAGTTGAGAAGGAGTAGAGCCGAGTTCATTTCTTTTAAAATGAAGTATGGGGACTAAGTACTCCCAAAGAGCAAATGTTTTCACATCTAAGATGAGAGGAAACACCGATTTCCAAACGAGTTTTTCATGAGTAGTTTTGAGTTCCATCTCTTTTAAGAGATAAGATTTTTGAGTAATAATCTCATATCACAGAGAAAGAGTTATATTTTTAAACATAAGAGCTGAGTATTTTGGGAGTAGTATTGAGCACCGATATGGGGACGAGTCCATAATAACTAAAGTCCCCATAAACTATGTAGCCAACGTGGGTAGAAAGGATCTTACTTTTTAGATGATTCATTAATGTTTTTTAGCATAGACTAGTGGATCCACTTAGTTGAGGCGTTCTATATCCCGGCAAGTTATAGGACAGTTATGGCAGCGTGGGCGAGACGATGTATCATCACATAGCTCATAGTGATGGTTGTCGGTTAGAGAAACTCCCACAGAATTATATTACTTTATTATATGATTAAATTTAAGTTGATATTCACTGTTTAAATGCTTTATATAAACTGCACTTTTACTGTTGTTTAATTCTTCATTTGAGTTGAGTATTCATGAGTTGAGTAAAGTTGAGGTAAGTGTTCTTTCAGAATTCAGTTCAAGCTTATATCGTGTTTAGTTTTCCCCTTACATGCTCGTACATTAAATGTACTGATGCCATTTGGCCTGCATCTTTTGATGCAGATACAAGTAACCAGGATAAGCATCCAGTGCCTCATTGATCCAGTTGAGCATTCAGAGTCAGTTGGTGAGCCTCCTTGCTTTCTGAAGGATCCCTTTTTATATTGTTTTAGTATTTCAGACGTTAGGATGATCGGGGTCTTGTTCCAACATCCCTCATAATTTTAGAGGCTTCATAAACGGATAATTATAGTTCTTTAGTGTTTCCATTTTCAATTGTTTATGTTAAGACTTGAGTTGCCTTTTTGGCTAGTCGAATATTTCTTTAAGGCATTCTAAGTTTGAGTTATTGCATGAGTTATCTTTTGAGACAGCTTCTTGTTATTTAAGTCTTCCGCTAAGAGTTAAGTCATGCCAAGGGTTCGCTTGGGGACAACAATGGTTCTCGAATGCCAGTCCCGCCTAGGGTGTAGGCTCAGGGATTGACATTGTTGCTGCTGGAAATCAACATTGCACAACGTGGCTCTGATAAAAAAAAAAAAAAGGAGTAACATTGGCGAAAACACAATTGGAGTAATCAAAGACAAAAAGATCGGACCATCAAAACACGAGTTCAATATTAAAAATCAAAATTGTAGCCATTGAAGAGGAATTTGGCTACAATATTTTATATGTCGTAGTTCGATTTTCTAGTTTCAAAAAATCAAACAGCTTGCGATTTTGATTTTTCTACAACGAGATATGAATTTTACACTACAAACGCACAAATAGGTCAATCAAAAACGGGCTCAACATTGAAGATCAAAACTGTAGCAATTGAAGAGGAATTTGGCTAAAAATATTTTATTTGTCGTAGTTTCATGTTTCTGTTTCGGAAAAATCAAACGACTGGCGATTTCGATTTTTCTACAATGAGATTTGAATTTTACTACGGACGCGTAAATCTGACAATCAGAAACATGTTCAATATTGAAGATTAAAAAATAGCAATGGGATAGAAGTTTGACTGTGATTTATTTTCTAAGTTATTGCCCTGTGTTTCTAGTTTCGAAAAATCAAACGGCTTGCGATTTTGATTTTTCTACAATTAGATTTGAATTTTACACTACATACGTGCAAAGCTGAACCATCAAAACGGGTTACTGCTAAACAAGATTCAAAGTTACCTGAGAAAGCAACAAGTGTACTTTGGCTTGAAGTTTTTGTGATATGATGGAGGCTACGTCTCTCGATTTGATAAAAAAACAAGTGACGCCACAGCTGAATAGTTAAATACACTCAGATAACTTGTGTTTTGCAGAGTCTAAAATTTGTGTGAATAAAATTCTTTGTGCATTCAAAAGGATCATATAGACATTGTCGTGAAAGATTTCTAATCCTTCCACAAGGCATAATAAAGTGAATTTTGAAGAACAAAATATGATTTGGGTTGAGATATTCACTATCTATTTTGAAGTCACACCAATATGGAAGGATGAACCAAAGAGTTAAGGAAAGAAGAATATATTTATTGACTTGGATACCAAAGGAAAGTTAATATTCTTTTTGTTTTACTCAAAATTTCAATCAATCTTCTTATTTTTCTGACACCTTGCATTGAAGATCACATGAAAAAAAAAGTTATTACTCACTAGACCCATCTATTTGAAATCAATAAAGAGGGGCCACGTGGTTGTCGAGCAAGAATGTTTTTAAAAAAAAATGAGATCACTACAAACAAATCATTTGTAGTGGCCTAGTTAGAATACGACGACAAGAAACAAATACTCTTGAAGTCTCAACAATGTATTCATGAAGACTTCAACTCTAGTTGTCAAATTCGGCAAGCCTACACGTAGAGAAGTTTCAAAAAATGAAAATGCATTCACGAAGACTTCAACTCTCGTCTTCGAATTCAGCAAGCCTACACATAGAGAAGTCTCAAAAATTGAAAACACATTCATGAAGACTTCAACTCTGGTCGTCAAAATTCGGCAAGCCTATACGTCGAAAAGTCTCAAAAATTGAAAATGCATTCATGAAGACTTCAACTCTCGTCGTCAAATTCGGCAAGCCTACACGTAGAGAAGTCTCAAAAAATGAAAACATGTTCATGAAGACTTCAACTCTCGTCGGCAAAATTCGGCAAGCATATACGTCGAAAAGTCTCGAAAAATGAAAATACATTCATGAGTACTTCAAGTCTTGTAACTTCGGCAAACCTTCACGTCGACAAGTCTCGAAGTAAGGTAAATTTGTAGACACATAAGTTTTATTGCATTAAACTCATATGAAATTTGAATTAAATCCGTGCTTATTTGGGTTGATAGATTAATTTGGGCTTTACAAATAAATAAAGTCATTTTATTAAATTCAAATCTAAGGTCCATTTCACCTTGAAGCCCAAAACTCATGCCACATGTCATAGTGACTTGGCATCCAAGACCAATAAGGCGGCACCACATGTCCAAATGAGGTGGTAGTCCCAATCAAGTGCAAGAACCAATCACAACATGCCAAGTGTCAAAATGACATCCTTTGTCCAATCATATGCAACCTTGTCCATCCCCCTACAACTATAAATAGGGGATAGACATAACATTCTAGGGCATGAAGAAAATGCTTCAACAAGCATTCTTCAATTAGAGAAAGCTACAACATCAACTACATAGCTCTTCGAAAGAGTGATCAATAGAGTTCTTTCAGGAGATCGAATTGAAATGACGAACTGCAAACTGACGTTCCCGGAGATCAAATACATCTCAAGAAGGTCTACATCTTCCTTTATTCGAGAAATACGCTACTGAAGGCCCTCGAATTGCGGAGAATTTTAGGAGAGAAGAATCAAGAGAACACTAGAATTGTACTCACAAGATTCATTAATAAAAATCACATTTTTCTTTTATTTATTTTGCTTGCAGTTAATTTTCATTTCTTACGAATTTTTTTTGGAAACAGTGATATGTTGAGAATGATTTGAAAGGCTTATTGATTCATTGTTGATGTTGTATCATGATTGTGTTGTTGTAAATTGTGCATTGTTATGAAAATCGTCATCTCCTCATTATTTGTGTGAACGTGTCATTTGTATTGGTTTTGAGACATGATTGTGACAAATGTACCATTTTCGAGGGACGTGTCGCGCGTCGTGATGTATATTATAATTCAAGGGACGTCTCGCACGCCATGATAGATTCTATTATCGAGGAATATGGCGCACGCCGTGATGGATTTTATTATCGAGGATTGTGTCACACGACGCGATGGATGGATGGACATATATGTCCCCCATTAGTCCTGGACTGAGAGACAGCGAGTGTGTATCGCTAGGTTAGACATGTATCACTATACTTGGTATTGCATTTCATTGCATTGTGTATCTATATCATTTGTGAACTTGTGAGTACCTTTCTGTGGAACTTGTGATTGATGAACTTGATCATGTGTATTGTTGATCTGTAAATGTTGGTGTGCTGTTATTGATCTATGTGCTACTGAAACTGTGAATTGTTAGATTGAGCTGTTTGTATGCAGGTCGTAGTTGTGGAGGTTCGGTTGGGGTGGTAGGGAACCGTATTCTATATTCTTAACTTGTGTTTAGGAGTTCGCTTGTTGAGTACCTGTGGTTTGGTATTCACCCCTTGCTTTTACATTTCATGATACTCTCTCTTATCTTCTTGGCCGAGACTTCCTATGGATATTTGTGAGGTAGTTGATTGTCACCTCAGGAGACCTTTTCACTCCTGTTTATGATCTTGTTCTACTTTAAAGACAACATCATTTGAGACTTGTTTATTTCTTTCAAATCTATTGTAATACATTAGAGGTTTGTACACGTGACAACCAGGTTTTGGGGATTTTATTAAGTTGACTTAGTTATCCGCACTTATGATATTTTGAGATTTCAATTTGTCTTACTTCCGCATTTTTGTGATATTTGAGTTTTAGGCTGACTTGTCTTAGTGGATAAGAAGAGTCTCATCACATTCAATTTTGGGTCGTGACAATTATATTTAAATTTCTATACAAAATTCATGCCAAAAGTAAACAATTTGCATTTATAAATTGAACAGTATACACTAACAAAATTGTTGAAATAAAAGTTGATTACTATTCACTAAATCGAACAAAATTACATAGTTTTATTGATAGACACAATACAAAAAAATATTTGAAATAAATACTAACTTGAACAATCTCATCTATCACTGTGCTTTATTAATATTGATAAATTACCTTCCATCACAAAGAAAGATAATGGAGCAACAAAAATATTGTGAGAGAAGACAATGACAACTACTTTTTTAGCGATGATAGAGAAAGATATGAATATTGAGTAAAATATAATCAAATTACGTTTTGATAGACAATTAACATGTGAGAGAAAAAGTCAATAAGTATTTTGAGCTAAACAAGGAAAACAAATATTATGTTTGTTATGAATCTCCTAATTTTATGCCCATTATTAATTATCATTACTATTATTAATTTATTTGTTAATTTATATTCCTTTTTTTGCTTTACTTTTTTATTTAACAAATGTTATAGCCCGTAATTTTTTAATGTTAAAACTTGAAGATAAAGAATAATGTCATAACTTATAATTATTAGTCCTATAGATGTCAATTATAAAATTTTCACTTTAATATTGACGGAAAGGGTCTTTTATGAAAGAGATAGGACTAGTTCTCAAAATGACCTAACGGGTCATTACATTATCCACCACTAAAATTTATGTTCGTCCTCAAACATAAAGAAGGAGAAGGAAGAATGACCAACGTTACCAGAAGTCTGAAGTATGATCTTCCAGAGTCGGTGTTCATTTCTCCAAGTGAGCTCCTACTTAAAACCATTTCATCAAGATTAACTACTAAGAACTGAACTTTCGAATCAAAATTTGGCAGATCTACAAATCAGGAATGATTACCAAGCTACAGACTAACCCATGAACCCAATATAAACTGAAACCTTGTGGACCATAACACAACCAAAGAGACAAAGCTTTCCTCACATAACCACGATAAAATTTTGAATCAATACTATCTACAACCAGAAGTAAACCTGAACCAACCATCACACACTCATAATGCACAAATTATCACAATTGCACACAAACCACATATGAAAATCAATTATACTTAACGTTTCGAACTCAATGGAACCGTCGAACTTTGACCCGACTTTCATGAAAACCACAAGAAACTAACTCAACGCCGAAAAGGCTAAAACAAGCTTGGGACCTCACAAAAATCGACCAAGACCTCACCTAGGCCTAAAATTATCCCTCAAATCCAACGGAACTCTTAGAATTCTAATCCAAGCATCCAAATCCCAAATATTGACCAAAGTCAACCCAAAGGCTAAATTTCAACAATTTCACAACTTTGGACTTCAAATCCTCAAAAAGATCTGAAACTAAAACCTACAACTCTCACAGATTAGACTTCACATTTTGAGACTGATGGAATCAAAGGAATTCTATTCTGACACCCGAAACTCCAAAAGACACTAGAAACCACTTTCTTAATAACTTAGTCTTTCAAACTCAAAAATTACAAAATTCTCAACTTTGAACACACAGTTTGAAACCAACTTCCAAAACTCAAACATAAAAGACAGGGGTCGATATCGAAAGGGGCAAAATGATAATTTCACAGAACTTTCCATAAGTGACCGGCCGTGTCATTAGAGTTTGTTAAGATCAATATAATTTATTTTCCCTTACAAAAAAATATTTTATATTTTCTTCTTGTCACGCTCTTCTCCATTTCTTTTTGCATGAAATAGGGTTCATAATTTTCACAAGTTTCACAGACGACTTCATTCAATCCATCAACGTTCTATGTTTACTCTATTAGACTCCCGCTTTGAATTCATCAATTCAAGTATTTTCACAGTTTCCATGAGTTCTTACGATACTATATAATTGAATTGATTTGATGTTAACTTACATTGTTGTATTACAGGATCTAGTTATGGAGCCCTCATTAAAAAAAAGTGATTACTACTAATTCCATATAATCTGGTGCCTGAAACATTGTCAAGGTTACCCATTAAATTCATTCTTCAATTTAAGGTTATCTCTAATCAATTGCTAGTATCATAACATCTCCTAAATTCATTGGCTTACATGTGGAAAGATAGTGTCAATCATATGACCTTGTTACCTATGGAATTTCTTTCAAGAATTATAGATATTTCTTTGTTCTTTGTATGAGGATAATCTCAATCAGTTAGCAACAATAGATCATCCCTCCTGAAATTGATGACAGATTGAATGTGTTCATAGCTGAAAATACTTGAGTAGATCATTTGTTTAATAAAGAGATTTTATACATTGATGATAGAGTGGATGAGCCTCTTGGGTAAGAAATGGAGAAGTTATTTGGTGGATAAAAATGATAAGAGGCATAAGAAATGGGGAAGTTGTCTGGTGGATAAGCAAAAAGGTTTCTTGCCTTATATAATGTTGCGATAGAGAACATCACCCCCACTATTAGACACATTCAAGTAGACAACGTACAACTCTTTCTAGATCCAATGCTTATTGTTAAGTACAAGGAGTCCTTTGTGGTACTATTAGCGGTTGATTTACAGAACTCTACACTAGCACCACAACGACATTAGCATACAACAAAGTCAAAAGCAATCCTTTGATTGAATCGCTTCATCTACCACTAGATGGTCCCCTAGTTGTATTACTGGAAATCCAAATTAATCTTTTCTTCTCATTTATTGTTTTCACATATTTTATGTTGTATTGATTTTGTCATGTAATTATTGTTGTGTTTATTGTTGAATTGATGTTTGTCAAAATGTATATCTTGGATGTTTAATTAAATAGAAACTAACGGATAAAAAAAACTTCATACACAACATAGTAGCATATGCTTATTGGAGCTGTTTACAACACATACTTTAGTTCTGTATTTCATTTGGTCAAGTTAATCTTTATACTCATATAATTCTTTGTGATAAATTATTCCATAATTTGTACAATTATTTTTAATTGAAAAATAATATTCATTTTACATTTTAAACTAAAAAATAAAGCCTCTTAATGTTAAATCAATGGCTAGAAATAAGCCATATATTTTTAATATATGTCAAGAACAATCTCAGATTAAATAACACAAGAGATAAATGAGATGTTTTTTTTAATCTCAAAATTTTAGGATTGCAATGAAAATTACTCACTTATATATAATATTGTAGAATATTTGTTTGGTAGTTTTTCATGGTTGATTTGGAGAGAGTATAAAAATATCATAAATTAAAAGAACTTTTTGAAATTGCATTTTTTTTAAAACTATGAGACAGAGATGGCAACAGATTTATTTTATGCGAAGCAATATAGGTTCGACAACATGTAAATGTGATGCGGTGCCAGTTAGTCCAGTAAGCCTTATGCATAAATTTCTTTTCCAATCCATAACTCAAAAAAAATCTACTTTTTTCTTTTTATTTGGTCATTTCAATTTATAGTGCTCAAAATTTATCAATTAATTTTATATAACACCCATTCATAAAAAGAAAGAAGTATCCCCGGGGCTATGTTCCTATCTTTAGTCAGGTTTATAATTGAATAAATTTTAGGAATAGCAAACATAAAAATCATATTAGCGCTCTATAGCTACAGTTTGTTATTTGCGCTCTATGGAGCATCTGATTTGTAGAAATCGCAGGCATCTGATTCACAGGCATAAATCGCGGTGATTTGTATAAATCAGGCGTTTGTGTCTATGAAAATTGTGTTTGTATAAGTATATGTTATTTTTGTTAGGCTAGAGTGGCGAGCGAGAGAGGGTAGAGAGTGGAGAGAGTTGAATTGTATATGTATATCAGTTAGATAATTGTATATATGTAACTACTATGTATATATTTCAATGATTGTGTTTGTATATCTGCATAAAATTTGAATTTGTATACAATTGAATCGAGTTAGTATACAATTGAATCGAGTAAAAACATTTATATTTGTATATCAAATCTCTCTCCTACTTTATACAAACACAAATTGTACATTGTATTGGTATAATTTGTGTTTGTATAAAGCGAGAGAGAGAAAGACAAAAGAGAACTGAGTAGAGGAAGATTTTTATTAGTATAATTATAAGTGTATAGGACAGAGAGATATGTATTTGTCTTTGTATATACTGTCTCTCTCGCTTTATACAAACACACACACAATTTTTACAATTGTATTTGTATAAAAGTGAGAGAGGTGAGGGAGAGAACTGAGAGTAGTGAGCGAGATTCACGAGAGAGAGGCGAGAATGGCAATGGGTTTGATACGAATTGGAATTAAATGAAATTGTAGCTATAACATTTATTTTGAATTAAAAGTTTGCTCTAATGCACAATTTTCCTTATGTAAGAACATTATGGAAAAATAATAAATTTTTTACACTAAATTGAATAGATAAAAACAAAATTCTTTTTTCCATTATTAGTAATACAAAATGGATCAAGATAATTTGAAACTTTTAAAAAAATAGTTCATGCAGAAAATGACAGTTTAAATGTCAAAAGATGAAATTTGATATTTATACGATGCTACTGCTTAAATTTTTGAATTATTTAAAAGTGTACATATTATAATTCATATTATGTGAAAGCTATTTTTTTACATTTTAAAAATATATAAAATAATTCAACTCGTTTCTAACAATTGATTTAACATCAAGGGGTTTTATTATCACATTCAAAATGTAAAGGGGTATTGTGTCTCAAACCTAAAATGTTAAGGGGGTAAAGTGGACTCTTTTATGACAAATTTGATTGAGTGATTTTACAAGAGAATTTTTTTAAGTTGAGAGTTTTTATTAATACATAATACTGTAAAATCTCACTAAATTAATACTCGGTAAATTAATAATCTCTTAATATAATATTTTCCTCTGGTCCCGCCTTGGGCCAATGGAGAAAATAATTCATTTCGATAAGATAATAAGATAATATATTTTTAGAAGACCCCTATATAAATATATGGTCTCATTAATATTATAAATTAATATTTCTTCAAAAAAAAAAAAAAAAAAATATATATATATATATATATATATATAAGACAATGTAGTGAAATATGATTCTGTTATGTTTTATTTTGGTTAAAATTTAAATCTAGTTGAAGTTCATATCAAACTTCTCTTATTGCTTCAAAAAGTTTGGGCATTTTCTTTTCGAACTGCACCATAAAATTGTGAAGAGTTCTAGATGTGATAAGTGCTTCCGTACGTGTAACTAATTTCAAAGGTATTGTATCATCTTCAACTTGATGTATTCATTGTACTTGATGTGTAATAAAAAAAAATTATGTGAATTCAATAAATATGATACATAAATTAGTAAGATATAATGATTTTAATGTAATGAAAATTAACCTTTATTGAATCTCAAAATACTCGATTAAATAATGTCTCTACAAAATAATAATATTTCATGGTCCCACCTATATTAATTTAGTGAGGTTTTACTGGTAAAATTTAATGACTTTGTTACATAACTCCTCATAATTGAATGACTTTTTGAGATATTTACTCACAAATTTGACGTCTCCAAAGAGAAAAGAGTCAAAAAGCACAATAAATAGTTTCATATCACCTTTTATGCAATTTTTTAGGGAAAGTTATATAATATGATAAACAAGGGATATATATTTACCATACACAATTATAGTTTCTTAAAATAGTTACAATTCATAGCTATAGATAGGATTTTATAGAAAATTTCTATCTCATCTCTCTCTCTCCGGGCCAAACAGTGTTGCAACCCAAACAACATTCCACATAATATGACAACTGTATTTATTGTATATTGTATCAACTATATTTGTATTCTTTATCAACTGTATTTGTATTTTATATCAACTATATTTGTATTGCGTATCAATTTACTATGACAATTTGTATTCTACCAATTGTACTCGTTGATTAAAATTATATTTGTCGATACAAATTATATTTGTTAATACACTTGATACAATTGTATTCTATATATGATACAAATCAATTGTATTCATGATACAACGAATACAATATGTATATATTCATCCTCTCTGTCAAATGTATTTTGTATCAATTGTATACGATCAAATATAAGTGAGAGATTTTTATTCTATATTAATTATATTCTAACAACTATATTTGTATTTTGTATCAACTATATATATATAGGTATTTTGTATGAATAATATTCGTGATACAACTTGCTACAACAAATATAGCATGTATCCATCCTCTCACCCTAATCTTGCTTGCCCCTCTCCTCCGTTTCCTAATCTGTCTAGTCTCTCTCCTCCTAACATGTAGCTAAATACAATAGTATTTGATGCATTGATACAAATTAGATGTATTGTATTTGTGATACAACTTGATACAACATGTATTCAACCTCTGTCTCACCTCTCTTCTCCCTCTCCTAGTTTCGATTGCCTCTCTCTTCTTCCTCTCCCAGTTCACCTCTCTCCTCCCCACAAATTTAGCTATGAATCGTAATTAAGCAAACTATACTATAAATTTCTAATTTTACCTATATCATAGTCATTTTTTAAAGTTCCTCATTTTTTTTATTACTTCTCTACCTAATAAATGAGGAAACTAATAATGTAGATGTTAGCTCTATTTTATTACGGAATTGACTAAGCTCTTTAAGGTTTTGATAGGAGGATGTATGAGTCAATTGTACAGGAGATACTCATTTTGTGTATCTTGGATGCATTCTTATTAGTCCGTCTGAAAAAAGAATGTCATCTTACTATAATTAAAAATATTTTATGTCAAAATTCTCTTTCTACCCTTAATGTAATGATTTACAACCACACAAATATCTAAGGATTGTTTTAGACAAAAAATTTCAAAAGTGTTTCTTTTTTTCTTAATTCAACATCGTATCAAGTAAAACGCTAATACGGTATCACATAAAGTGAAACGGAGGGAATAGTATTTACTTGGTCACACTTTGGTTCTTGAGACCAAAATCCTTAAAATGAGGAATATGACTTTCCTAATGGAAGTAGGAAAAATGAGTTTTACAAGTATTATTTCACATTGATTATGTACCCTGATAACTTATATGAGTCCACCACGTGCTGCAGGACCAGGTCCTTGTCACACTTTAATGCAGTAAAAATTAAAGTACAGAATAAGAACAACAAGAAGTTTTACGTGCAAACCTCCTTGCTCAAGGAAGGAAAAACCACGACCTATCTAACAGGATTTTCCAATTGCTTTTCACTATCTTTAAGCAACAAGTGAATACAGATTCCAACAATCATACGAGGATTAAAATCTTAATCCTGCAACCTGTAACACCCCTATTACAGAGAGAGCCAAAGCAATAACTCTATTGCCAATTATATCAACTAACTCTAGTAAATATAGACTTCAATCACATACTATACAATTTACTCTAAATATGTTCATTGTTCACTAGGATAAAGAAACGGTCAGTTCTTTTATAAATTAGAAACGTATCTTACAAGTTAAAACACACAGAACACAAGCTTTGATTAACAACAGAAGACACAGTTGAAAATTCTATCAGGTCCCTCGCATTATTAAAGGCTTGTGATCTAGAGAGACAAAAGACACATTTTACTTGATAATGCTTAGATGTGTTAACTAAGTTATTTCATACCAACAAAGGTATATTATCCTCTGAACAAAATAATTTTGTGTGCTCCCATTGGCTAAGAGTTTTGTCCTCTTTTTCCGTGCTCACCAACCATAACAGTTTGACAGTTTTACAGTTGTTTTCCATTTGACCAGAGAACATGTGCAACTCATGGGACCAAGTCCCATTGTTTGTTAGGATCATCAATACAATAGTTACATCCTCCTCACCCTCTATCACACCTTCATCTTCTCTCCCCGTCCCATCACCCCCACACCCCAATGTCCACCCCATCTCCACTTTTCATATTATTTGTCTAAGTTATATACAAATATTTTTAGAATAATCAAATAAATTGTACGTGTGTATCACGTCAATCAATAAAATATTATACATAAGAAGAAAGAATTATGTAATAATGTACATTATTATAATATATGTGACATTTTTTAAATAAAAAGAGAATATTATTACATTGACACAATAATTGAATTTGAAATAAGAGGTTCAAACCTTCTTTTAACTTCTCACTCCACGACATGATTATTTTATTTTTGTAAAAGTTACAGAAGTTCTTGATGCCGCAGTTATAACACTCTTGAAAAAAAAAAAAATGGGAGAAAAGACATAAAATCACTACTGAAGTTGTTTCAAATTTTTAAAATACAGCTTAACTTTACGGACATCTTATTACCCAACAAAAGTATTGAATATTTTTATAAAAGGACCATTTTGACTCATTTTCTCATTATATTTGTGAACATGCACATGAAGCGCCTTAAGGTCTATTTTTGTTGTCAAAAACCAATTAAAAAGTGACACGTTTCAATTATTTTCTTTATTAATTATTTACCTCATTTTGAATTCATCATCTTCCTCAAATTGGGCTACAATTGCCTCAAATGTGTTGAACTTAGATGGCAGAACACGTAAACACTAGCACAAGCAAATATCATTAACTCAAACTTGGGAAAAATCATTATTCTGAAATAGAATCACAGCATACTGATCTATAATTTTAACAGGTAATAACTCATTAAATTAAAAAATCTCAAAAGAAGATCAAACAAGCAATACCAAGTCCAAATATTCATTAACGAATCAAAACAGTAACTTTAACATAAAAAAAGCAACTAACAATTCAAATCTAAAGTGGTAAGAACAACAACTCCACCATTTTCCTTGATCTTTTTCTCTGGGTTCTTCGACACCAACTTAGCCTTCACAACAACAGTTTGTCCCATAGGCAAAACAACTTCGCCCAAAACCTTGAAGTACCCAAACTAGGTAACATCAATCAACAGAGCAGTACCCTTATTGGCAGCAGCTTGTTGTTACCTCTTGATGAAGGAGAGACCATAGAGTGTCGATGTTGACAGTAGGGCAGTAAAACTAAAAGGGGTGAGAATCACACACGGCTTTATTAATGAGAAAATGGGTCAAAATGATCTATTTACGAAGATATATAATACTTTTATGGGTAATAGGACGTCCGCAAAGTTAAGATGTCTTTTTGAAAATTTAGGACAACTTCGATGGTGATTTTGTGTCTTTTCTCAAAAATTGGTGAAGTTATGAACATTAACATTACAACAATTACAACGTCAGCATTATAATATATCTACTTGTGTTACATTCACATACTCTTCCAATAAATTGATGTTATAATTGATTGTTTTGTTGTATATCATATTTAAAATCATGTATTATTTCCATGTTTCCACTATTGATAGCATATTCAATAAGTATATCCATTCAATAGTGAAACGAACGTGAGTTTAGTCAAAAGAAGCTCATTTTTACCCTTTTATTGTGAGTTAAGTTTGTTCATATCTTTCAAGCATCTATGTCATCGTAATTTCTACTATTTTCTTAGTTTCTCTCTCATCCTGTATAGAGAGAGTAAATTCTTCGATTAAAATATGAGATAATTACTTAAAAGTATAGTGGATCCGGCTCCCCTTCATTTCATCAAGTGCACGTCTAGATTAGAGAAATGTGTCATATTTAAAGTTTAAAAGTCAAGATTATATCATATAAACAAATAGCATAACCATAGTTAAGTCAGCTAATTTTAGAAAATTATTCTCCAAATTTGGTAAGAATTACAATAAATTCCATAAAAAAATTGATATTTATTAAATATGACCAAGTATAGGTAAAATTTTCCAAATTGGCCACTAATCTATTGTTATTTCTCTCTTTCGTATACATCTGAAACACATTCTCTCTCTCTTCTCCATATGTTATTCTCTCTCCATCTTTAAAATTTTCAAATGTGATTTTATTAGCTGATTTATTAATTGAAGATAATTTCTTCGATGTAGGTGGCTATTGCAGCGATGATGATGGTGGTAATTATTAACTTATTTAGGGTTTGTTTGGAAAGGCACCTGTTAAATTAAATTGGTGTGATTTCTATGATAGTAATTATCAGTCTAGTAATTACATATTCTAGTAATTACACTGACTTGTTTGTTTGCCACAATGTAATTACAAGTGTATTGTTTGGTTACACAAGTTTGATCATAAGGTTATATTAATTTTTTTAAATAAAAGTTAATTATCTAAAAAAAATTAAAAAATTATTAGACAAACAACGACCTTTATAAATGATATTAAATTATATATTAGGATATAGATTGTCTTTTGAAAATATATTAATTAATAAACATATGTTCTTAATTAATATATTATAAAAAATAATTGATTTATATTTTTCAAATTAGTATATTTTAATTAAATTAATCACAAAAACTAATAGCACAAGATTTCTATGAACATCATAAAATGCATATTTGACAAAAATGTTAATTTTATAAATATAATGTCATAAAATTATTAAAATATTTGACAAAAAGATAAGTTATCAAGTCTAACTAAAAATAAATGACTTGCAATGTGAAGTATCAAGACAATACTACTAAAACAAATGAAATAGAAAATATGACATAAGTTCTAAATTCATAACAAAAAAAGTAACATAATACACTTATGTCAAATTTCAACATAACGTACATAAATATGATTTAAAAGAAAAGAAAAAACGTAAGTCTATAACCTTATTCAACAATAAATTCTACCTAAATTTAAAAATTAGAATACTAATAAAATTATGCATGAAAAAAAAATACTAAAGATTGAATGAAATCACATGAAAAAGTAAAGGTTGAAAATGATCAGAAGGAAATAAAATAAAAAAAAGAAACAAAAAATTGTCACGACCCAAAGTACAACCTAGACATGACATGACACATATGACCCTGAGAGGCCCTATACAAGCCACTTAAAGAGTTTGTCAAAAATGAAGCGGAAGTCTAACATAGTCTCAAAGTCATCTATTACATCAAGAGTGATTGGGACGTAACTCATACATCACATACAATCTGGAAAAGTAAAGACTATAAGCAATAAAGGGTTTGGTCCTTGGAACATGAGGACTCACCACTCTTCAAAAGCTACTAAGGTGCTCACTAGCCATGGGGATGCGGAATCGAAGCGTCGGATCCTACATTTTTTAAAGAATGTAGGCAAGAGTATGCGTTAGTATAAAGAATGTACCAAGTATTATCCGATGCATAAGAGTTACAAAATCATGTTAAAAGGACCTTTCATGACATGCAAAGACCAAGTTAAAACATAAGACAAGAGGTTGGAAGCATAATCATGGTCATGGTCGATGCAAGTAAAAATCATCTTTGAAAACACGTGAGATACTTCTAGAAGTAACCTTAGTTCATCATTATTGTGGGAAGTAGCCTTAACCGACATATAGACCATGTGAGTTATAACATGGAATCCGGTGTCTATCCCACACCGAAAGGGATGTCCTTACTTGCCAAAGTAAGAACCATAGCTTCTAGCTTAAGTGGATCCACTAGTTAATGTCTATCTAAGACAATCATCCTATGGGGACACATAGGTATGGGATAAGGAGATTGCTACTAGAAACCCGACCTCTAGCTACGGGAGAGCTTCCATCTAAATATTCTCTCGGTGCTAAGCATAAATCCCACGGAATAGTCATTTGAGGTCTAGGGTTAATATTACCACCATAATACCATAAGAATTTAACCTTGTAAGTGAGGATTTTACTCATATCTTCTTATGTGGCGGTATATATAATATTATATATCAAAACCGATTTCACGGGAAAGGGAATATGAATCGCCTAAAGAAGGAGGAGGAGGAGAATAAAGAAGAAGAAGTCATTAATGGTTGAAGTGGAAAAAAGAAGAAGAAATGAATTCGACTAGTTCGAATAGTTTTTAAAAAGTAGACTAATTTTCTCATAAATAAAATGGTTGAGTGACTATTTTGCCTAATTATCCCTTTAAAAAATTGGGAAATTTTAAAAAAAAAACAGCAAACATTAGGCCCTCAATAGGACTCTATAACTATAGTTTGCTTAATTACGAATAATAGCAAAATGTTAGAGGAGGAGTGGGGAGAGAGGCGAGAGATAGAGGAGAGAGTTTATTTTTTCATGAATTTTAGAGTATAAAAATACAAATATAAACTGATTTGTATCCAAATGAATACATATTAAGAGGAGAGAGGAGAGAGGAGAGGGAGATCGAGAGAGGGATGAGAGAAGCGAACAAAATTGAGAGAGGAAATAGAGAGGATTATATTTTATATTATATTTTTTGTTTGTATCAACTGTATTCGAAATGTAACAAAATATATTTTGTATTTATTTTGTATTGTATTAGGTATTTGTTTTGTATCAATTGTAATCGGAATAGAACGGTATTCATCCTCTCTTTGATTCGATACAAATACATATGACAGTGAGGATGAATGCATATTGTATTCTTATGAATACAAATACAATTGATACAAAATATAAAATACAACTTTTTTTAATACAATTGAATTAAAATCAAAAGGGAAACTACATAAATGGGCCATAAAATCTAAAATAATTACAAGTTCATACCCAAATCCAAAATAATTCCTGAAATACCCATTCTCTCATAAATAATTACAGTTCATACCCCCATTCATTAAGGGTGATAATTTTTGCTTAAGTGATACTAAATTGGTATCATATACTGTATTGGTATCATTAAGGTTGATAATTTTGCTTAACTAATACTAAATTAGTATATATATACTGTATTGGTATCATTAAGGTTTCTTGTTCAGAAATTACTTATTAGTCAATGATACTATACTATATGTATATTGTTGTGGTATCATTAAGGTTTGTTGTTAAGAAATTATTCATTAGTCAATGATACTACAAGAGTATATATTTAATTTCTTAACAACAAACTTTAATGATACCAATACAGTATATATATACTGATTTAGTATCAATTCAGCGAAATTATCAGCCTTAATGATACCAATACAATATATATGATACTGATTTAGTATCAGTTAAGCGAAATTAGTAAATGGGGTATATAGTGTAATTATTTAGTGGGGTATGAATGTAAAGGGGTATATGTTTGTAATTATTTTGCTTTTATGGGGTATTTGTTTATTTTCCCCAATGCAAAACTCTCACATATATTTGGTTGAATACATTTGAATGAATTTCTTCTTATTGACAGGAGAGAGAAATAGAGAGAGAGAGAGAGAGAGAGAGAGAGAGAGAGGAGAGTGCGAGAGAGAGGGAGAGAGTTTTCTATAAAAATAACATATGAGTAAATACATAAAAAAATGGAAAAGGGTCAAATATACCTATATACTATTGAAAATAGTTTAAATATACCCTTCGTTATACTTTCGGTTCAAATATACCCTTCTGTTATACTTTAGTACAAATATACCCCTAATTTTAACGAAAGGACACCTGTCAATTTAGGAATCAAATAACCCACCTCCAATTTTAAATACCCAATGCCCTTTAGAAACCCACCCATTAAAATACCCAATTTGAACCAAACCCCCATTTTATAATCATCTTCTCTACCTAAAACTTCCATCAAAATCAATACTCAACTACGAAAGTTCCAGCGCTCAGTTTTGTCACTTATATATTTCTTGCTCGCTGTGATGATAAAATCCATCCACAAGCATGCCTTAATCTTTGTTGCCCTAATTTTCTAATGCTACTAAAATCTAAATTGTTGGTCCATGGAGCACAATGATTAAAACAAACACTATGAAAATGGGTTGGGAATAGGTTAAATGGGTGAGTTTCTAAAGAGAGTTGTGTATTTAAAATTGGGGGTGGGTTATTTGATTCCTAAGTTGACAAGTGTCATTTCGTTAAAATTAGGAGTATATATGTACCAAAGTATAACGAGAGGGGTATATTTGAACAGAAAGTATAACGGAGGGTTTATTTTAACTATTTTCAATAGTATTGGGAAAACCCTAAACTTGTCTGCTAAACTTACTTTAGCACTTTAATTTTACAAATAATTATTTATCCCCCTAATCTTATTTCAAGTGAACTAAAATCCATCCAAACAACTGACGTGACAAATAAAAATAAAATAAAATAAAGGTCCTACGATGTCTCATAAGCCATGTTGAGTAGATTCTTATTCATGAGTGTCAAATGCGCCACATTTATGAATAAGAATCTATAAGATGATTAGGAAACTCCACTTCTTTCATTACTCTAAGTCGTGCAATAGAGTGTAACTTTATATGTCCTTTCTCCTAATCTTCTTTTGTATCTTTAAATGCTTAGTTTGTTGGGTTAAGTTGCTTAGTCGGGTTGTAGTAATGGTTCTCCCACCGGAGGGTTAGTGTGGGTGTCAATCACGACGATCTGGGTCGTGACAATTGTCAAAATGGACAAGTAATTAAGAACAACTAAAGAAAGGAAAAGTGGACAAGTAATTAGGGATAGAGGGAGTAAGTATGAAGAGAGAGAAATGAAAGAGGTTGTACTAACAAATTAAAAATGATTAAAGAAATTAGATCATTTAAAAGACATATTATAGTGGGACCATGATCTTAGGCATATTTATATGCCTAGATAGCTAATTATGCCCACATTTAAGCATAGTTTAAATTCAATATGTGTGAGTTTATAGTTTTATTGAGTCTTTTGGTTGTCTATGAGCTAACCAACATGATTAGTTGTGTAGGTGAGTTCAATCGGAGAAACGAGCACGAAAATGGACAATGGGGAACACAAAAGATTTAAGGCAAAAAGAAGCAACGAAGAAAGAGGAAGAAAAGAATACCAAGGCAATGTCGTATCCTATCCGCGTCGCGGAAAGGGGGTCCTAAATAAATTCGCGAGAGTTGATATTAGGCAGAGCCCTCCGTGTACTCTCCGCGTCGCATAGAAGGGTTGTTGTTTTATTCGCGAAAGTTGATTTTTAGGCAGGACACTCTGTGGAGTGTCCGCGTCGCGAGAAGGCTAATGTACCTGGAATCAAAATTTCAAAGCCTCTCCGCGTTGCGCCTCGTACTCCCAGTTTTGGTTGTTTCGACTTTAGTATAAATAGGTCATTATTTTATTTTATTAAAACATTTTTTCTAGGTTTTGAAGAACGACAACTGGAGAGAACGTTTTCACCATTTTTAGGGTTCTTTCCTAAACTCTTTTCCTTTTGATCTCTTTATGTTTATTGAACATTGCTTGATCGTGTCTTGGATTATGAGTAGCTAAATACCCTAGTTCTAGGGTTGTGGCTACAGGATGATAGTAATCTATTAAGTTTTCATTGGGTTAATGTCAATTATCATATGAATCTTTCTTATGTTCTTGCTTTTCGTATTTCGTGACTAATCATCATTGAAACAAATACATTGTCCAGATTGAACTCGAGAGAGGAATAAAAGGATAGAACATGGGCATAAGGAGCATGATTAATTCTAAATAATTAGGGTTAATTTGTATCTAGGATAGGGATATACCTAGAAACCTTGCTTGGGTCACTATACAGGAAGAAAACATAATGCTCGGTACTTAATCCATCCTATCCCCGCTCAACGATGTAGTTAGGGTGTTATTTATCGTAGGCGATTAGAGGTCGGGAGACCATGATCATACATTCAACCCTGTGATTCATTGATTCGATAGTTGATAATTACCAATATAAATGATATTGATTGCGTGAATCCTAATAAAAGCTGCAGCCTTGGACTTTACCTAATCACTGTTTTTAAACCCTTGAAATTGAATCGTGTTTGTTACATTTTGTTGAATTCTTAGAATTAGAAACTAAATCACTTTTGAAATCTTGACAACACTTGTGCTTAGCTAAAAGTTAGAGAAATTGAGTGATTCTAAGCGTAAGTCCCTGTGGGTACAATACCCAGCTCTTAAAAAGAGCCACTTTAATACTTGAACGACCACATGCACTTACGTGAGCAATTTGGATGCAACAGACCATAACACCACATATCAAGCATGGGTGTGCCTCAAGGTTGAGTAAGATCCTTAAGAGTTCATTTATGAAGTGTATAAGATTTTGATGATCATGGGAGTGACGCTGATGGAAAAGGTGGAATTGGATGCTTACAAACTTAAGGATGTTGCTCAAGTTTGGTTCAATCAATGGAAGGAAGGCACGGAGGTTGAATTGGGTACTCTCGATTGGGAAAAGTTTAAGGTTTCTTTCCTTGATAGGTTCTTTTTCCTTGAAATAAGGGAGGCAAAATTACTTGAATTGATCAACCTTCGTCAAGGAAACATTAGTGTGAAGAATATGCTTTGAAGTTCACACAATTGTCTAGGTATAGGTTTAAATGTCTAAAGAAATATAGAGTTCCCATAAACTCTGAAGTTTAACAAAACAACTATCAAAACCATTGCGGAAACAACCCCTAGAACCTGAAAGTCATTGTACCAAAACTCTATATAACAAGTCTAAGAAAGGGGTACAACCCCGAAACTAGGGGTACAACCCCGAAACTAACATAAGCAAGCCTACTAAAATAGTCTGAGTCCGAAAAGAATGGACTAAACAAAATCAAAGGATCTATGGCAGCCTGAAAGAACTAGCTCACCCTTGAATCTATCACTGCTCTCCTAGCTAAGGTCTATCCATAGCCGCTTGAAGATACCCTGTACTCAACAAAGAACGAGCAAGTGCAGTATCGGTACACAACCATATTGTACTGGTAGAATCACGCGACTATTCCAGTAAGAGAAACATAGGCAAGCAATCACAATATAGTAAACACACATATACAAAATACATAGATTAGTTATCATTTCAAGAACAACATATAGTTCCAATTATTAACGACAAGTAGACATGAATACAATAATCATGGTGGTCCTCTCATGGAACCCACACCCAAAATGTTAGTGTGTCAGAACGTGACACCTGATCCAATACATGTGTCATAACGTGACACCCAATCCAATATATGTATCGGAACGTGACACCCGATCCAATCACCACAACCACGATCACAATCACACCCATAATGAACATTACTCATAGTCATACAATCAAGTATTAGGTTCGTGGCATGCAATCGTTCACAAATACTCATTTTCATTGGATTTGATTCACATTCCCCTACTCACATACATGTATGCATACAATGTAGAAATTAACTGGCATATATCACACAAACAGGAAATCAGATCATCACCTACATCGAAACAGAGCTTGAATCCTTCTAAGACACTTGAGCCTTCTCTTTTTGGATTCTTTCCGCTTGTTCTTGGTCTAAAAACAAACAATTAATGCAAGGATCAATAAACGAGGCCTAATTTACACGGATAATAATCCATCTATCTATCCATGGCCAAACTCAAGATCCTAACGTTCAATTAAGGTTTTTCCCACCATTAACTTTAGGCCAAAACCCTCCCCCAATGATAATTACCCAAAAATCTAAGTTCTACGGATTGAAAAATAGATTCGGGAGTAATAATCTTACCTTTAGCGCCAAAAGTGGTGGAAAACTTTCAAGAAATTGCCCTAGGTCATCTCTTAGCTCTCAAGAACGAAGGTTTGCAGAAAATAATGTTTTTGGGGGTTTTACCCAATTTTAAGTTGCAATTGTCCCGCCACAGCGGGACCCATCCCGCCACAGCAGCCCCACCCTGGCGGATTATCTGAACTCGAATATATCCTCAAATCGGTGCTCAATAATACTCCCAAAATATACTAGCTCATATATTTAAAAACATAACTCTTTCTGTGGTTTGAGATTATTACTCAAAAACTAGCTCGAAAGCTCTCTTGGAAATCGGTGTTTCCTCTCTTGTTTAAATATGAAAACATTTTAACTCCTAGGAATACTTAGTTCCCATATATTCTTTTGAAGAAATGAACTTCACTCTTGCTCTTACTCAACTCAATGCTCAAGTCTTTATAAAGAGTTTAAAACAATTGTAAAATTATTTTGAAACACTCTAAAAATTCTTTAGACTTGACTCTTAACTTTCCTTGAATTTGAATTATGGATTCAAGGTTCATGATCTCATGTTATAGAAAATCTCTTGATGTTTATAAGTACCTTAAAGTGTAGAAATCAACTAGAAAACATAGGTACGGTTCAAGGGAACTCAAACGAAAAGAAGTGGGAAAGTGTAGAAGACCTGGAGATCCTTGCGTACTGAGTGGCACCGGGCGCCAAACTCTGAACTACAGAGTCTGGGTTGTGGCACACTGAGTGGTGCGGCACCCTAGTGCCCAACCCACAGACTCTATCTTGGGGCACACTGAATGGCGTGGCGCCCCATGCCTCTACCTAGAAAATCCTCAAATTTTCTTGCCCGTTTTTCAACTCTAAACCATCTAGATTCGATTGGTTTCTTGCCCAAACACTTAGATTCGAATACACAACCAAAGTATACAAGAATATACTCAAAAATAACCTTAAATCTCATGCAATTTACTCAAGAACTCCTCAAAATCTCAACAATCAAGATCCCAATAGAAACTTCAACAACAAAACCATCAAGAACTCAATTTCTCTACTTTCAAGAACGTAAATACGCTGAGTTAAACATGATTGGCGCGTGAGTAAACGAACCCAATGCTATGTGATCTCACATACCTTGTAGGGATTAACCCTTGGCGAAATCCACAAGCTAAACTTCAAGAACGCGACGAAATTAGGCTTCTTCTCCTCTTTTCTCTTCTTTTCTCTTCTCTCAAAACCCTAGCAAAATTTTATGAAGCGTAAAATGAACCAAATCAATTTAGACCCCAAATAAATTACTAAAAACTAATTCAATTAATTGGGTAGTTAAAAGACCAAAATACCTTTAAAAAAATCCGGTTGACTTTCCTTATCCAAACAGTCCAACTTCAAACGGGCATATCTCCCTCATACGAACTCGAAAATGAGAAAACTCGGTGGCGTTGGAAATATAATTCAAATACCTTTCATATGGTATTTTGTAACCTACCTAAATCATCATTTTCTAGGAGTTATGGTCGTTTGAAGTTGACCCAAAACTCATACTTTGCATACTTCCCAAAATTTCCAAATTTGATTATTTCCAAAAACGATTTCTTTCTAATTCTAGTTCTTTCAAGTAGCGAGGTGTTACAATATATCCCCCTTGGGAACATTCGTCCTTGAATGAGATTGCTCTTAGTAGGATAAGGGTGTAACATCTAACATTCAGCACAAACACCCAACAAGCAAAATATAAATACAACATGCTAACTTAAAACAAATGCCAAAAAAAAGATTAGTACCTTAGTTTGGAATTTCTCGGGATTCGAAGAGATGTCGGTATCTCTTCTTCATATCTTCCTCAGCTTCCCAAGTAGCTTCCTCAACAAATTGATTTCTCCAGAGAACTTTGACTAATGCTACTTCTTTAGTCCTCAACTTGCAAACTTGGTGATCTAGGATCTGAACAGGAATCTCCTCATAAGATAAGTTATCCTTAATATCAATATCTTCAGTAGGTATGATAAGTGAAGGATCGCCCATACACTTCCTCAACATAGAAATGTGGAATACCGCATGAACCGCTGCTAACTCTTGGGGCAGCTCTAACTCATAAGCTACATTGCCAATCCTCTTGGATATCCTGTAAGGACCAATATACCGGGGACTAAGTTTCCCCTTCTTACCAAATCTCATAACACCCTCTGTGGGTGAAACTTTCAAGTAAACCCAATCATCTACTTCAAACTCTAAGTATCTTCTCCTAACATATGTATAGGATTCTTGATGGCTCTGCACTGTTTTCAATCTCTCTTGAATAAACTTCACTTTTTCCATATATTAATGCTCTAAGTCTGGTCCTATCAACCCAGCTTCACCAACTTCAAACCATCTAATAGGAGATCTGCATCTTCTCCCATAAAGAGCCTCATACGGAGCCATTTGGATTTTAGAGTGGTAGCTATTGTTATAAGAAAACTCTATGAGAGGTAGGTGATCATCCCAATTACCCTTGAAATCAATCACGCAAGCTATCAACATATCTTTTAAAGTATGAATGGTGCGCTCTGCTTGACCATCAGTCTAAGGATGAAAAGTAGTACTCAAGTTCACTTTTGAACCCAAACCTTTCTGAAATGACTTCCAAAATTGTGCAGTAAATTGTGCACCTCTATCTGAAATAATCAATACCGGAACTCCATGAAGTCTGACTACCTCTTGAATATATAACTTAGGATAATCCTCTGCTAAATGGGTAAATAACTCCATAAAGTCTGACTACCTCTTGAATATATAACTTAGGATAATCCTCTGCTGAATGGGTAGTCTTTACCGGCAAAAAAGTGGGTTGATTAGTCATTCGATCAACAATCACCCAAATGGAATCATGTTGCCTTCGAGACCGTGATAGACACAACCCTTGGTCTCACAGGGAATATGATTCCATTTGGGTGATTGTAGATCGAATGACTAAATCAGTAGAGGATTATGCTAAGTTATGTATTCAAGAGGTAGTTAGACTTCATGTAGTTTCGGTATCGATTATTTCAGATAGAGGTGCACAATTTTGGAAGTCATTTCAAAAAGGTTTGGGTTCGAAAGTGAACTTGAGTACTTCTTTTCATCCTCAGACTAATGGTAAAGCAGAGTGCATCATTCAGACTTTAGAAGATATGTTGAGAGCTTGCGTGATTGATTTAAAGGGTAATTAGGATGATCACCTACCTCTCATAGAGTTTGCTTATAACAATAGTTACCACTCTAGCATCCAAATGGCTATGTATGAGGCTCTTTATGAGAGAAGATTCAGATTTCCTATTGGATGGTTTGAAGTTGGTGAAGCTGGGTTGATAGGACCAAACTTAGTGCATCAAGATATGGAAAAAGTGAAGGTTATTCAAGAGAGATTGAAAATAGTGTAGAGCCATCAAAAATCCTATACAGATGTTAGGAGAAGAGACTTGGAGTTTGAAGTAGATGATTGGGTTTACTTGAAAGTTTCACCCATGAAGGGTGTTATGAGATTTGGTAAGAACGGGAAACTTAGTCCTCGGTATATTGGTCATTACGGGATATCCAAGAGGATTGGCAATGTAGCTTATGAGTTAGAGCTACCCCAAGAGTTAGCAGTGGTTGATCCGATATTCCACATTTCTATGTTGAAGAAGTGTATGGTCGATCCTTCACTTATCATACCTATTGAACAACAAGTAAAGTATGAGCACCAAAGGCTGGTAGGTTTGCTTCAGCGAAATGGAAGTGAGAAATGATAGCTATGGACTTCATGGTGGATCTCCCCAAGACCTTGGGAAAGTTTGACTCCATTTGGGTAGTGGATGATATACTAACTAAGTCATCCCATTTCATTCCAGTCAGAGTAGACTACAATACGCAGTAGTTGGCTAAGGTGTACGTGAAGGAGATAGTAAGGCTGCATGGAGTTCCCCTTTCTATTATTTCGTACCGTGGTACATAGTTCACGTCCAAGTTTTGGGGAAAATTGCACAAGGAGTTGGACACTAAACTCACTTTTAGCACAGCCTTTCATCCGTAACGGATGGGTAGACAGAGAGAACTATTCAAGTGTTAGAGGACATGTTGGTTGATTTTTAATCAAGAATTTTAATTTTATTTTTATATAATAAATTTTTTATTTTATTTATGTTTTATATTATTATTGTTTATATATTATATTTTATATATTACTTTATGTATTATTTTATGGAATTAGAAATAAAAGTAACAACTATATTTTTGTAGGATTAAAAAGGAGAAAAAATAACAATTACGCATTTAGACCCTCCAAAAAAAGTAACAAATAACAAATTTTCTTTTCTTAATTTACGTATTATTTTATTTTAGTTTGAATTTTTAAAACTTTAGAGTATTATTAAAAAAAAAAAAAAGGGGGAAGAGGATAATAGCTAAATTGAATTCAAAAAATAGATAATAAATAACAAAAAAAAGATTCTTCTTTTAAAAAAAAAATCAACAATATTTATCTATGTACAATATTGATTGAAAATTTGAATATGCACATTTCAAATAATTAAATTAAAAATGTAATTAAAGTTTCTGTATTAGATGTTTAAAATAGTTTCTCTATAAAATAATCTTAATATTAAAAGCACATCGATACTTGCCCTTTTTTCGTAATTTGACTCTCAAAAACATTTTTTAAAGAAAATTAGTCAAACACAAATTGCTTATCAAAAACACTTTTCAAATTAATTTGCCTAACACAAAAAAATAATAATTAAAAGGCTATATTTAAAAAGTGTTTCTAAAAAATAAGCAGTTTTTAGCAGCAATGTCAAACAGGCTCGTAGATGTATTGTAATGTTGACGTTGTAATGGTAATGTTCATAACCTCACTATTACCTTTTTATCAAGTTCAAGCCTATGTTTATGCTTTAGAATTCCCCTAACATGCTCATACATTCCACGTACAAAGCCATTTGGCCTGCATCGCTTCATACAGGTATTCAGGATTATCAACAAGCACCTCATTGATACCACTTACAATTCTAGTGGCTATGGTGAGCCTCCTTGCTCCCGGAGGATTTCATTTACTTTTCAATTTCGTCAGGAGTCGTGCGTCTTGTCCCGAATTTCATCTTTGTCATTTAGAGGCTTCATAGATAGACAGTAGAGTTTGAGAAGTTTGTTTCATTTATTTTGTTAAATGTTTTAAAGACTTTAGATGCCTATTTCTGGCGAGTTGAATATACTATTTTATTCAGAGTTAATATTTTGAGTTAAAGGTTTTGTAATTGAGTTCAATGAATTTTATCCAGTTTTAAGTTTTGTATGCTTGAGTTAGTCTTCCGCTTGTAGTCAACCAGGATCAAGGTTCGCTTGGGGACCAGCAATGATTCTCGAGTGCCGGTCAAGTCCAGGGTGTAGTCTCGGGTCGTGACAATTGAACACTGTGATGAGACATGTGATGATTAATATGCCGAGTTATTTGTCGACGAGTTCCATGTTGTTATCTCTCACGGTCTAATAGTTTCAAAATATAATACAATAAAAAAAAATTATTTTAATTTATGATAGATTTTTGTACTTTCTTTGGATCAAAAAATGAAAAACTATCCAAAAAATATTCTACAATATTATATATAAGTGAGTAAATTTTATAGGAAATCTGAAATTTTGAAATAAGAAAATAACTTCTCATTTATCTCTTGTATTATTTAATGTGAGCATTGTTCTTAACATATATTAAAAATATATGTCATATTTTTAGCCATTGATTTAATATTAAGAATATTTATTGTTTAGTTTAAAATGTAAAGGGAGTGTTATTTTTCTAAAACAAAAATCATCGTACAGATAATAGAATACAATGAAGATGGTTTTGAAATATAGTTAGCTTATGATTATTTTCTCTGATTATAAGTAAAGAATTACATAAACATAAAGACTAACTTTACTAAGTATAATACCAAACTAAAATATTTGTTGTAAACAACTCCACAAAAACAATATGTTACTATGTTGTACATCAAGTTTTTTAACATAAATTCAATAGAAAAATAATACTACATAAAATACGATGAAACAATTAATTAACTCTTATTCAATTGATTATTTCCATTCAATTGGTTCATCACACTTACTAAGGCTAAACCTACATATACAACTTATTAGGTATATTAGTTGAAAGAACTATCACTTTGTAATTGTTTGCATCAATAAAAGATCAAGTTGTTCGTTTAACAGTAGGTCTACACTATTCTTAAGCAAGTACAAAGAAACTCCATTTGAGTAGATCAATTGTAGCTAACCGATTGGGATCATCACAACGGAATATCTACATTTTTTTTAGAATTTTTGAAGTCATATGATTGGTAACATCTTTTCATAAATAAGTCTATGAATTTAAAAAATGTTATGATACTAGTGATTGATTAGAGATAACCTTGAATTAAAGAACGAATTTGATGGTAAACCTTAATAATATTTTAAGCACTAGATTATTTAAAATTTCAGTTGTAATTACTTTCCATTTTTTATAAGGGCTCCATGACTAGTTCTTGCAATATAAGAAGGTAAGTTAACATTAAATTAATCCAATTGTATCGTATTGTAAGAAGTCATGAAGATTCATCAACTCATGAAAACTGTGTAAATACATGAATTGATGAATTCAAAGTGGGAGTCTAATAGAGTAAACATAAATGCAATATATGGAAAACTTTTAAAAAAATATATAATAACTCAATTGTATTGAAGAATACAATAATAACTCAATTTGTATATAAAAATACAATATAACTCTGTGAGAGATTCTCTAACCGACAACCATCATCACTATGAGTTATGTGATGATACAGTGTCTCGCGCACGCTACCAGAATTGTTCTATACTTTGCCGGGTATAGAACCTCTCAACTAAGTTGATCCACTAGTCTATGCTAAAAAGCATTAAGGAATCGTCTAAAAAGTATGACCATTTTCTACCCATGTTGGCTACATGGTTTATGGAGACTTGAGTTATCTGAACTCGTCCCCATATCGGTGCTCAATCTACTCCCAAAAATATACTCAGCTCATATGTTTAAAAACATAACTCTTTCTATGGTTTGAGATTATTACTCAAAATCTTTCTCTTAAAAGAGATGGTACTCAATCTGCTCAAAACTCTTTTGGAAATCTTAGTTTCCTCTCATCTTAAATGTAAAATCATTTACTCTTGGGAAAACTTAGTTCTCATATATCATTTTACAGAAAATGAACTCAGCTCTACTCTTCCTCAACTCAGTGCTCAAGTCTTTAAAACAAGTTTTAAAACAATTTGTAAAAAAAAGATTTCTTAAAATAGGGTTCATGCCGAATTATGGACGTGAACGACTCAATTCAAGGTTTTCAATAACCATGCATAGAACTCAATACTTGGAACTCAACAACCGTATAACTCAAGGAGTCGATGATACTACTCATCTCAAGAAAGCTCGACTCGAAGGGTTCATAAAGAATTATGGGCGTGAACTACTCAACTCAAGGACCTTCATGGGTAACATGTAGTAGCCCCATGATTAGGAATATAATCCCAAAATGATTAGGAACTCAATACTCAAGACTAATAACTTGACGATACTACTCCTCTCAAAGATACTCAACTAATAGAGTTCATGCGGAATTTATGGGCATGAACGACTTGACTCAAGGGTCTAATTAACAATATGAAACTCATGTATATGTCTCTTCTCGTTCTCATACTTACTTCCTCAAAACTCAATTTAAAACTCAAGTGTTGGCTTTGAAAAACTTCTCAAGATTTATAACTCAAAATAGGGTTCATGCTGAATTATAGACATGAACAAATCAACTCAAGGATCTCAATAAAAATATAGAAACTCAATAATTAGGAATACAATTTTTAAAAGAAACATGAACTCAAGAACTCAAAATCAACTTATCTCAAGAATATTCAAATTTAGGGTAGAATTCTAGATTTCTCTTTTACTGATTTGAAAGTAGATGTAGGGCGTGAGGACGAACTAGTCAAACACTATGATAGCCTTACATACCTGGAAGAACTTAATTAGAAACCTTGAAACCCTAGCTTGAAGGTAAACGATCAAAAAACCTTTCTTGAGATTCTTGAATTAGTTTCTTGAAATCTCTATGGCCAAGAATTATTATTTTCATTAGTGATTCATAATTGTATGGAGGAATTTGAGTAGAAAAGAATGGAATTCTTGGAGAAAAACATACCTTGAAGAAGAATCTTGAAAAAGATTGAAAGAATCTTGAATGGAGTCTTCTACTTTGATTTTTTCTTAGGGTTTTGCCTTAGGGTTTGAGAGAGAAGAGAATGATGGACTAAAAGATGAAAATTTGATTGTTTTGAGGCTTTTATTAGTCAATAAATTCGTTTAGGATTTTCTTGGAGGTAAAAAGACAAAAACAACTCTTTTTAATGTTTTCCCATCGGCTAATTCGTAATAGCACTATATCAGGTTACTAAAGTGGTCATAACTTTTTACTCAGAGATTGGATTGATGCGAAGTTAGTGGCGTTGGAAAGTAGATTCAAATATCTTTAATTTGATAGGTTATGGCTCACGACCTCACGTAACTCTTCATATTCTAAGAGATATAGTCTTTTGAAAGTTGACCCAAGTAGAATCTTTGAACAAACGCTTTACTACTAAAAAAACAGTGAATACCGACCTAAAAATTTCCGACCTCAAATGGAGGTCGGTATTTACAAGTAGTCGGTTTTTATGCAAAATAAAGGGGGAAAACCAAATTCCGACCTCTGGAGGTTAGAATTTTTCCCGGAAAAAATGAATTACAATAAAAACCTACCTCTTGATGTCGGTATAAAACAAATAAATAAATCAATTAAATATAAAAAACAATACCGACTTCTGTATGTCAGTAAATTTAAATAGTATGTAAAAATAAATTAATATAAAATACCGACCTCATGAGGTCGGCATTTTTTATATTTAATTGAGAAAATAATATCGACATCAAGAGGTCGGTTTTTATTGTAATTTATTTTTAAAACCAATTCCGACCTTAGGAGGTCGGAATTTTTCCCAGAAAATGAATTACAATAAAAACCGACCTCTTGATGTCAGTATTATTTTCTATTTTGATTTAATTTTATTTAAATCGTCTTCTGGAGGACGATTTTGTGTAAAAAAAAAAATTATAATACCAACGTCCGAAAGTCGGTAAAATTAAATAGTATGTAATAAATTAATCTTTTCAATTAACTTAAATCGTCCTCCGAATGACGGTTTTATACAAGTTAAAAAATAATAACCTTCCGATGTCAATATTATTTAATTAATATGATTACTTTTATTTATCTTAAAATTTAATGTGATACCGACCTCATGACGTCGGTATTTTTTATTAAATATAATTACTTTTAATAAAAGCGACATCCGGAGGTCGGTTTGTTTAAAATATTCCTATTAATAATCATAATTTTGCTATTGTGCATAATACTAAAATTTCATTTTACACCTACAATTAATTGTTCAAAAAGTGTAACAATTTTGTGTACTTTTATAAATAAAAAGTTAGAATTCGTGGAATAAATAAAAAAATATCTATAATCCATATTTAGAGTATGAAACTATGTTGATATGAATTAGGAGATAATTATACTTATATTTCTAGAGTAATGTACAAATTCTATCGGTCCGTCGTCTAATCATGAACTTAATATCTCATGTCAT
>JAJOOR010007838.1:0-24658 GCA_036250505.1 Solanum acaule
ATGGCTAGAACAAGTAAAACCATATAATCTAGAAGACAAACAGTTGACAATAAATTATGAAAATAAAAGAGTAATAATAAAAAGAACTTTAGTATGATTAAAATATGAAAATATATATACTTGCAAAGATAATAATAGAGGGATATTACAATAGATATTATACACCAATGATAGATACAGGAGCAGAAGTTAATATATGTAAATACAATTGTTTACCAGAAGAGAAATGGAAAAAATTAAAAACACCGATAGTAGTAACAGGATTTAATAATAAAGGAAGCATGATCACATATAAGGCAAAAAATATAAAAATACAAATTTGGGATAGGATATTAACTATAGAAGAAATGTATAACTATATTAATCATAGTTCGATATGACTTGTAAAAAATTTTAAATGATGACTTTCAAGTGCGGAATGAGTACTCTCAAATGAAGAGTTTTTCCATTAATTAAAAAGAAATATTTTCATGCCTAAAGATATTCTATTTACACTCCTAAATATTTGTTATTCCTAATTATAATATCTCTAAAATATGTTATATTAATCCAGGATATATCCTACAACATAGAAAGCAATCGACGCCATAACTAAACAATTATTTAGAGCTATTAAACAGATATATCAATTGTACATCCTCACATATGATCAGAAATTGATGTCGGTGAATAAAAAATTATCAATTTCATTCCAGAAATTGATGGCTTTGCCATTCCATAGATTTTGTAAGGACATCTACTATTTTAAGATTATTAGATACATGTGGAAGATTAATAACTCTCTTATCTAAAACTTCTCTAATAGAATGACAATCCACTCCCACGTGTTTGGTCCTTTCATGATAAACGAGGTTCGTAGCAATATGAAGGGATCTGCTGTTGTCAACATGGAGTTGAGTGGGATTAGTTTGAGAAAATCCAATTTGTACAAGTAAACCAGAAAGCCGAACAATCTCTGAGCAAGCAGTAGAAATTGTGCGATATTCAGATTGTGTTGAAGATTCTTAAGCACATTATTGCTTCTTACACTTCCAAGATATCAAGGAATCTCCAAGCAACATGAACCAACCCATGATAGTATGTTGAGTATCAAGATGTCCTGCCCTATCCAAATCACTTCATGCTTTTAGCTGAATCAAAGAACCACTAGGAGAGAATAATGCTTGAGAAGATGTTCCAAAGAGATATGGAATAATGTGACAGACAACCACGAAATATAGATGTCAAGGAGCTGTCTGACTCACTTGTTGAACTATAAAAGAGATGTCAAGGTGAATAATAGAAAAATAATTTAGATTTCCATCTAATTGTTGATACAAAATTTGATCAGGAAAAACATCTCCTTCTGCACAATGGTAATTTACAGTCAATTTTAATAAAGTATCTACAGAGAAAGATTCTTCATGACCAGAAAAAAACAATCAAATATTTAATATATTTATGCTACTTCAAGAACACAACTAAAAAATATGTTGGTCAGCGTTTTACTATTAATATTTTATATGTTAATTATCTAAAAATTTTGTGTCATAGTGTGGCCCTTGATGTAAGTAGTTTGTTGGTTGACTTCTCATATATGTTACAGAAGTTGGGTGTAATTGACAATTGTTTTCGTCCTCATAATTGCCACATTAATATATTGCATTACTCCATTTGGAGTAAGTGCATATGTTACAAATTCTAGTGCATCATCAAATGACAAGTCCTTTGTAGCTTTGTATCACATTAGCTTAGTCTTTATTCCCCATTATTCTTTGTAACCTATGTAACCTCTAGGCAATTTATCATTACTATTTACCACCCATTATCATCCTATTTATTCCTAGGAAGATATCTTCAACTATAAATAGTGGTGGTCTTCATTTGGATTAGGTATGCAAGAAAAATATAGAGTGCATAAAGTTTGTCAAAAAGAGAGTTCTTATTAATTGAAGGGAGGTGTTCATTTTTATGGAGCTTTGTACTTAATTCATGTCTAGAATAGTTGAGTTATACTTTGTGTTAAGGCTGTTTTATCCTGGAGGGGACAAGTCAAGAAGGACCACTGCTGGACCGGTGAAAAACATGTGCTGAAGTGGGGTTGAATCTACTTAAAGAGAGCGAGATATCCGAGCCTTAGCCTGAAGAGATTTATTTTCTTCATTTTATTTTCAATTGTACTATTGTAATTTTATTATTTTGTAATTTTTCACTAACAATTTTAAGGAGATTCATAATGGCTACAATTGAAAAATCTGCGGGTGACAAAATGAGAGACATTTACAAGTCATTTCGGTTCAATGGTAACCATTTCAAGAGATGGAAGGGTAAAGTACTTTTCTACTTAAGTCTTCTCAATGTTTCTTATGTGTTAATTGAGAAGAATCCTAATAATGTATACATCACATCTATGAATGTTGATGAAACCAATTCTCATCTAGAGAAATTGGAAAAGTACAATGGTGATTCCTATAAGTGTCGGTATTATATTCTTAATTGTCTATATAATAATTTTTATCATTATTCTGCTAGAACTTACGCTACTGCAAATAAATTTTTGAAAGCATTGCAAAGTAAGTATGATACTGAAGATGATGGAGCGAAAAAATATGCAGCTAGTAGATTTTTTCGTTTCCAAATGGTGGACAACAAATCAGTGGTAGACCAAACTAAAGACTCTATAATGATTGCTGGAGAGCTAATGTCCGATGAGGTAAAAATTAGAGATAACCTTATTATATGTGGCGTAGTAGATAAACTTCCACCTTAATGGAAGGAATTTCAAAAAACTATGCGCCACAAACAAAAGGAGACATCCCTTTAAACCTTGATAATGAAAATCCACATGGACGAAGAGGCAAGGGGCCAATATGCACTTTTACAAACAGAAGAGAGCAACATCACAACGAAGGTAAATTTAATTACTTTAAATTATGCTATTCCTGAATCTCACAAAAATACTTCTTTAAAGCCTAAGAAGAAAAAATTCAAGAAAAATAATTGTAGACCTTAAAGAAAAATAATGGTGAAAAACCAAGCAAAAAATCAACAATTTCAAGATAAGGGACTGTGTTTTGTTTGTGGCAAGAGTCGGCATATTGCTCAATTTTGCAGATTCTGGAAACGTGGTCCTAACCCTCAGGCAAACATTACTGAAGCATCTTTTGTGACGGTAATTACCTACATAAACATGGTTGAGAGTGTTGATGGATGGTGGGGTGATTCTTGTGCAAACTGTCATGTCTGTTATGACAAAGGCTGGTTTAAAAAATATACTCATTTTGAGGAGCCCAAAACCATCATCATTGGTGGTTCTCACACAACTCAAGTGTTTGGAATGGGAGATGTCGAATTGTGTTTTATTTCTGGAAGAGTATTAACTTTGAAAGATGTACTCTATACTCCTTCTATGAGAAAAAGCTTGATATCTAGTTGTCTTCTTAATAAAGAAGGTGTTAAGCAAATTATTGATTCTGATCAATATGTAATTGTGAAAAAGGGTATTTTTGTGGGAAAGGGGTAATGCTTCTGATAGGATGTTCAAATTGAATGTTGAAATAAATAAAGCCTCTATTTTTTTATATGCTTTCTTCTACCAATTTTTGGCATGCTCGTTTGTGTCATATTAATGATCGTTATGTTGGAAACATGAGTAGTTTAAGATTAATCCCACTAGTTAAAAAGAATTTTGAAAAGTGTGAGGCTTGTAGTAAAGCCAAAATCACTAAAAGGCCTCATTATCAAGTTGAAAGAAAAACTTATTTATTAGAACTAGTTCATACTGATATTTGTGAACTTGGAGGAATTTTAACTCGTGGAGGTAATAGATATTTTATCACTTTCATTGATTATTTTTCTAAGTTTACATATGTTTACTTGATGAAAAATAAAAGTGATGCTTTTGAAAATTTTAAAACATATCTCCATGAGGTTGAAAATTAGTTTGGTAGAAAAATAAAATGAATTAAAAGTGATAGAGGCCGTGAATATGAGTCAAATGAGTTTAATATTTTTGTTAGATCATTGGGAATAATTCATGAAACTCCTCCTCCTTATTCTCTTTCATCTAATGGTGTAGTGGAAAGGAAAAATAGAACTTTAATTGAATTGACTAATGCCATGCTTATTGAGTCACATGCACCTTTAAATTTATGGGGTGAAGCTATTTTAACTGTTTGTTATGTGTTGAATCGTGTGCCTCATAAAAAGTCAAAATTAACACATTTTGAATTGTGGAAATGTTACAAGCCAATTTGGGATATCTACGAGTTTGGTGTTTTCTAGCCTTTGTGAGGCTAATGGATCCCAAGATTACAAAGTTGGGTATGAAAGTTACTACTTGTATTTTTCTTGGTTATGCTTCAAATAGTATAACCTACAAATCTTTAATCTTGAAGACAATATTATAATAGAATCAAGTGATGCTATTTTTCATGAAAATAAATTCCCTTTTGATTCTAAAAATAGTGGGGGTCAAAGGATTGAACAAAATATTTTGTCACTATCTAGTTCTTCTACTTCTACTTTAAAAAATAAAGAAATTGATGATTTTGAGTTAAGAAGAAGTAAAAGAACTAGAGTAGAAAAAGATTTTGGTCCTGATTTTTATGTGTTTAATGTTGGAGATGACCCTCTCACTTTGGAATAAGTTTTATCTTCAGATGACTCCATTTTTTGGAAAGAGGCTGTAAATGATGAAATGGAATCACTAAATTCTAATAAAACTTGGAAGTTAGTTGATTTACAACCGGATTGTAAAACTATTGGTTGCAAATGGGTCTAACGAAAAAAGTTGAAACCGGATGGATCTATTGATAAATATAAGGCTAGACTAGTTGCAAAAGGTTTTAAACAACTAGAATGCCTAGAATATTTTGATACTTTTTCACAGGTTACAAGAATTACATCCATAAGACTTTTAATTGCTATGGCTGCAATTTTTGATTTGCAAATTCATCAAATGGATGTAAAAGCTGCTTTTTTAAATAGAGATCTAAATAAGGAAATTTATATGGATCAACCCGAGTGTTTTGTGAAAGCAAGCCAAGAAAGCAAAGTGTGTAAAATTACTAAATCCCTATATGGCTTGAAACATGCACCTAAGCAATGACATGAAAAGTTTGATTCCCGCATGATTGAAAATGATTTTAAAATAAATGAGTGTGATAAGTGCATATATCATTAGTCTTGAAATAATTAAAATGTGATTATTTGCCTATATGTTGATGATTTATTGATCTTTGGCTCTAACATGAATGTTATTGATGAAGCTAAACATATTCTTAGAAGCCATTTTGATATGAAAGATCTTGGTGAGGCAAATTTTATTCTTGGAATAAAAATAACAAGAACATGTAAGGGAATTTTCCTTGACCAGTCACATTATGTTGAGAAAATAACTGATGTAAATACTTGAATTTCAGGTATTTAGATTGAGGAACAAAGCATGGACACTATCAAGCAAAAAGGAAGAAGGTAGCGGAAAGAACGAAAGAAAGAAGGCCTGAGTATCGCCTAACCCATCAGGCGAGTCACCGAACGGCCAGGGTCTCACCTAATGTCCGAGAGTGTCATGCCCTAAAGGAGAAAATCTAGTCGGTGAGAAAAAGGAGCAGTTGACGAGTCGCCGAACGGTTACGTGATGCAGTGCCATATTGCCCAAAGTTACAAAACCTGATGATGCTAAAGGAAAAACAAAACGACGATGAAAATAACCAAAGGGTGGATCGCCGATTGGATCACCGATCCCGACTAACTGCACCGACTGAATCTCCGCAACACACTTTTTGACAACTATAAATACTTGTTTAAATTTTTAGCTTAGTATTTGATCTTTTGTTGAAACATAATATTTTTCAGTTTTGAAGTTTGAGAGCTTAGAACTGAGTTTAGAGACAATATTTCCTTAGCTTTGAAGATTTCCATTTCGAAGAAATTTGAAGTGGGCGTTGAAGATTCTTCATCTTAGACCTTTGTAAAGACGATATCAATCGTACCCAATTGATCGAACCACAACTTGGTAATGATTTTTACCTTTTTACTATGTCTAGCTAAAACCCCAATTCTTAGGGTGTCATTATGTGATTATGGGTTGATTTAACTGTTGGGTATTGTTAATTGATAGTTTATTTGCTATTTAAAAGTGAATTCGTTCAGTAATTGTGGTTGAATTTAATGGGTTGTAGTTGCAAATACAATCTTAACTTTGTGTTTTTGGCTTACTCAAGAGAGAGGTTTTAAAACCAAGATTACTGAATCGATAGTCTGTAGGTATTGGGTTTTCATGGGTTCAGCTCGAGAGAGTGAACCCTAAACCCTTTTCCACACTTTCAGCTCGAGAGAGTGAATGGACTAAAATGAAGGTTGTGCTTCATTGCTTCTTATTGGTGTTCGAGAGAAAACAATTTGATTCAGAGTAACGAGAGAAATTTTACCCCCACTAAAGTCTAGCTTATTTACCGATTTACAGTTGTTGAATATTAATTGCAATTACCCGATTGTTTACCTTAGCCCATAATCCCACACATCCCAAGAATCCCGTCTCCATATTCGTATTGTCGTACTATTTGTTGGTTTAGCTGATAATACAAACAAAACCCTTGATATTTGACACTTGTGTCACCCAAAACTTGAACTATGTTTTTATTCATAAATATTTTAAGCTATGATTGACTTGAACATATTTATGCTTTTTTATTGATTCTTGAGTACGAACCACTCCCTTGGGACTGGAACCCAACTCACTAGTTGGGTTATATTACTATTGAGCGATCAATGATGCTTAGTATTGGATAAAGTATCTTTGATAGCATTCTTATCAAAATGGCACCGCTGCCAGGTAGTAGTGTTAGTTGAGAATTTTTAGTTCAGTTGAATGTTGTTCTTGTTGGTTATAGTGATACTTAATTTTTAGTTTTGTGTTGCTTATTTGTATTTGAAACAGGAAAAATGAGTGTGAATGGTGACCAAATGGACCACCCCCTTTTGAGATTTTTGAATCTTAGGGATAACCTCCTGACATTCAAGTTATTGGGGGGGTGAGACTATCCATGAGATCTGGCCAAGATTTAAGGCTTTACTATAGCAGTGCCCAAATTATGGAATGCCAGATAAATTGTTGCTAGAATGCTTTTATGGAGGTCTTAACCCCGAAAATAGAAATGTTGTTGATCAACTTTTTGCAGGTTATTTGATACAACAACCCTATGAAGTAGTATCCCAACTCCTTGATTGCATGATTAAAGCCAATTAGGAAACAGAAAAAGACAAAGAATGGGCCGCTTTGTTGACTCAGCTTGATGTCTTGTCCAAGAAGGTCATGAAGTTTGAAGCATGGTCTAAAAAGAAGGACAACGACCTTCCCCCTTGCGAGTGTAAAAAGAATAAGAGGCATGGGGGTGGACAGAATGTAGAGGTCCTCTCACTTATTCTACACAAAATCGAAGAACAAGATAGAGTGTTGAATGAGATAAAAGTGAACGTCTTAATGCTGAATTAGATGACAACCTCTTATTCCATAATTATTCGGCTACAAGAAGCCCAGAGAAACCAAGCACTATTGTGTCTCTACTTACAGCATAAAGAGGGATTGCCTAGTGACACCATGGCCAACCCCAAAAATGAGGTTTAAGTGTTGACTTGCGTTGGGCCATGACGTTAACTAAGGCGCTGCTTGGGAGCCAACCCAAGACCCTTTTATTGCTTTATTTTTGGTTTGATAAATAATGGTGTGTTGATTGTGCAGGTTAAAGTGTGGAAAATGTTTCAAAAGTGCAGGTTGGCGAACCAATAGTCCAGTCAGCGCATCGCCGAAGAGGTCGGTGAGCCCGACTTGAACCGCCGTTAGACTCAAGAAAATTTTACATTGGAGTCTGTAAAACTCGGCGAGCCTAGGAAATTATTGGCGAGTCACCGACCAGGTCGGCGATTGCGATCTAGTCCGCCGTTTGGACCCCCACATTAACTGGAGATCCTGTAAAACTCGGTGAGGTAAGAGCCCACTCGGCGTGTCGCTGAGTGGGTTGAGAAAAAAAATTATGTCGTCGAGTGGGCTAGAACTGGATAATTTTTATAAGGCCAAAGGTTTAAATTTTCAAACTCGTCTTTAAACCTTCACAAACTCACACATGCACTTAGTTTATATATTTTTGCATTTCAAGACGTATTTTAGTTGTTGATTTGTGCTCGGATTGGGTTTACATTGCCGCCTAGCGTTTCAATATCAATTTAATCGGAATAAAAGGTTGATTTTTCTAACCCCAAGTTTATTTTGGCATTTTGTACTCATTTGCAAATGCTATTATCTTGTTGAAGTGTGCTGGGCCTCTCTGATAGGATTAGAATTTCTAAATTCCTGTTTTAATTCGATAATCCTGCTCGTAATGTTTTGAATGTTGAAATTACGTAATTATGTGCGTTAAAATGAATTAAATTTCATGGGGTTGTGCTTGCATGTCGCTGGGTTTAGTTGGGTGAAGTTTGAGTAGCCTGCATTTGTGCCAAACAACATAATTTTACCAATGATAGAATGGATGACATCATTCTTAAGGGCAAAAGTCATCAATTGGTCAAATTTGGCAAAACCGGGAAAAGTCTGAGTATCCTAGGTTAATGGTTGCTATGGGTCTAGTTTTAATTTGAGTTGTGCATACTTTGATTTTATTTTCAGGGGTTGGAGGGATGAATTTGAGAAATTGAGTTGAATGTAGGCACGTTGGGTCGTTTGGCGAGCTGGGTCGAGCTAGCCGAACCACTCGAAGGTCCCCATCTCACCTTTAATTTCATGCTTAATGTGTTGTTGGGATCTGTAACTTTTAGCGAGAAGCTTGATGTCGTAGAAGGCACTAGGCGTCTCGCCGAAAGACATCTTGATCACATTTTATCTACATCCCTGAACCCTTCTTGCACTGTAACTTTCGGCGGGTTAACCCTTACTCGCCGAAAGCTGTCAGTGATTCACCAATAGGCCTTTCTGATCGCCGACTTGCCAAAAGTTTAAAGCCAATCCTTTCGGCGAGCCCGATCTAGCTCGCCAAAGCGATTCGATGCCTCACCGACTGGTTCGGCGTGTCTGTCTGCAACTGTTTTTCTGTAGTTTTGATTTAAATACTTCTAACTTTTTCCCGATGTTTTGCAGATATAGTACGAACAAAGATAGACATGCCACCCCGAAAAAGAGTACGAGGTATCACTATAAATGAAGAGGGATCACACCCTCCAAAGAAGGGAAGACAATAGCCTCCTCTAGGTGACAAAGGAAAGAACAAGAGGCCCATATCTGATAGGGTGACCACAGGTTCCCAGGCTGCTTTATCTGAACCTGAGGACGACCAACCTTTGTAGTCCCGGCAGAATTAAATTCGGGCTAGATCTCAACCTGACTCAGCCAGAGTCCCTCCCGCTTCCACACCGGCAGACTCAGTGCCTGCTCAGGCACCTCCTTTGACCTCTATGCCACCTGTTATTCCTCCTCCCAGGCTTCTAAACTGGTTAAAAGGTGATTGTTTGTGAACCATCTTAGAAGAGAAGTTGCTCTCGATAGAAGGCCTGGAAGGCAAGTACTAAGATATGAGGGACACAATTCACTACCATAGGTTTGATCAGTTTACCAAGCCTGAGGCCCTTACATTCCTTCATGGGTCCGTGAGTTCTATATAGCCTACGATGACTTAGTCCCGAAGAGAAAGAAAAAGGCTAGCAAGTTCAGACCGGTGAAGCGTGTCATGGTACGGGGAAAGGATGTTGGGTGCAAAAGTGAGTACATAAACATTGTACTGGGTAGAGCTTTGCACTTTATGCACTCTTATGATGGATTGCCCGTTGTTCAGTCCTTAGATGATTTGAAGGGCTGGCTGGCACCTTTGATTTCCAATACCACCCCGAGGTGGATCGAGGCGGAAGCCTCTATTGAGAAGAGGGACTTGAGTGTTGCTGCCCGGTTCTGGTTTAGCTTTATCATTAGTACCATTATGCCATCCCAGAATGAGTCTGTCCTCTACCATCCTAAGGCGGCATGCCTTGGGTCTATCATATCCCGAACGAGTATCGACATGGGACTCCTTATTAAGCAGGAGATGGCCATGAGGGCTAAGCAGAGAAAGACCTCTTTACCATTCCAGTTCTGATCACTGAATAATGTTAGTGTGCTGGAGTGCCCCGGAACGATAAGAGAGATATTGATTTTACCCCATCTTCTTCCGCTGACATCCGGCGCATTGAGGTCGAGTATACTCGTGAAGAGTCTGATTGGAGAAGAGAAGCTCCAGTAGATACTTTTCGGAGGTTATTGTTGATTCTATTACTGCAGAGGCATCTTTGCCTTCTCCAGCCTCCGGGCCTTCAAGTACTTCTACCCCTACCTTTTCTTCATATGCTCCAGGCACATCCATTTCCTCCCAGCAGACCAAGATTACTTAGGTGATGATCTTGAAGATAGGGCATCTAGCCCATTCAGCTGATGTGAGGGCTACCAGACTTGAGAGAGACGTCCCTCTTATGATTGAGGCTACCATTTTAGCTGCACTGACCACTCTTCAGACTTTCATTGACACTCTCACCACGAGAGTCGAGGAATGTGAGAGCAGGTAGGGGGAGACCTCCGAGGTTACGACTTTGAAAGCTAATGTAGCAGACTTCAGGAAGGACGTAGACTATCTGAAGTCTACTAACTTCACTTCATTACTGGAGGCTGTAGATGATTTGGAAGCTCCTGAGACTTCATAGATTCCTCTGGCTACCACTGGAGATATACATAGGGATGAGGCAACAGTTAATAAGTCGGATGCTGATATTGACGAGGAGAAGATAGAGATATGGGAAGAGAGCATATATGGAGACTTGCTAGATCTTGAGGAGACAATCATGTAGTCGGTGATCTAGACATCACTGGTCGAGACTTTTATGCCAGCCCCTAGTGGGTCTGGTACTATTGTTCCTTCTAAGGTGACTCCGGGTACTGAAGCATGAGTCCAAACTGATACACTGGGCACTGATGCCCAGATAGATGGAGCGATTGTGTAAATAGGATCCCCTATTTACCTCCCTCTCTGTCTTTCTTTATTTTCAACTTTTGGATATATATATATTTTGCATCTGAGGACAAATGACTTTATTTGTGGTGGGGTGAGGCCCACCTTTTGTGTGACTTTTTGTGAATATTGATGTGTTGTTTATATATTGGGTTTTGAGCTGAAATTGTGTTTTATACACTGCATCTTGTGGATGTTTGAGCTTGTGGCTATATGTTTTTAATTGTAAATGAATTTGGACCATTGCGAAAAAATTTGCCACCTCTTATTTTAGTTGAATATGGCTATTCTTTTGCAAATTTGAGTATCGATTTTGGTCAATAGCAATGACTTTAATAGTGCTCATAATCGAACAAAAAATGAATGTGCGCCTACAATGAGGCCAATGAAGTTCCATATACAATATGTGAACTCTTTGCATCTCGTTGTGACTAGCCAAGAATCGAATTGAGTCTCTTGTGATGAACATTGCACACTATCGAAAGTGTGGAGTCGTGTTTGTCATTGGTGTCAATGCGTTGTGTGATGAGCTTACCGTGAACCATGTGTGATGACCCCTAGAATTTGCCGCGTTGGTCCAGCTAACTAAGTGATGCAATCTCATGATATGATCTTAGGCAACTTTAAAGAGTGTGAAACAATTTGACATTTTACCTCTTTTGTGGCCTACCTTGTGAGTGTAACTCCTTCTGAGCACCCTTTCAGCCTTAACCTTTTCTTGGAAGAAACTTGATGAAAACATAACCTTTCCTTATCTAATACCCATAATCCTCATGATTTGTGGTTTGTTTGAATAGCAATCTTAGGCCAAAAGCCTAAGTTGGAGGTGTGGTGAAAAGAGAAGGTAAATCAAGGAGTGCCAGAAAGTCCCCTTTTACCCATATTTTGAGAAAAATGGAACCCCTCCATACAAAAAAAAAAGAGAAGAAAAGAATAAAAAAGAAAAATAAAGAAAGAGTTAAGGAATAAAGTTGTGAAAATGCAAAAAGAAATGGGGTTTCCAACAATCCATGGTAAGTGAATAATGGGATGACTTTTGAGCAAGAATGGAAAATGATGAAGAAAAGGAAAGGAAGTGTTGTTCACACCATATCTCATGAGGACTATAGCCATTGAGCCTAAATGACCAGACCTTTGCTCTCACCCCCGTTACAAGCCCTGAAAAGACCTTTTTTATCTTGAGTGAGCTGAAACAAGTATTGGTTGGAAAATATGGGCAAACCTATGGGTGAAATCATACATTGTGTTCATCTTTGTGAGTGTGAGCGTTGCATTTGATTCCAGAACTTTAAATTGTTGAACTATTGTGTGTGAATATGGAATCACTCTTTGTGTGAGGGCATTTGAATACCTTTGTTGAGCTTGAACTTGCATTTAAAGCAAGTATTGTGAGCTTGAGATTCTTTGATATTGGTGAGTCACAACTTGTCTCTTTGAGTGTACAGTTGATCTTTGCATGAGTAAGTTGAGTCTTTTGTGTGCATTCATGATTGAGTCTTGTGTAACACTGTTTGAGACATCCTTTTTGAACTGCTGAACTTGAGTTTTACTTGAGGACAAATAAAAGTTTAAGTTGGGGATGTTGATGAGTCCAAGATTTGGACTAATTTAGGGCTTTATTTTAATAGATTTAGTGTCCTCAAATGCATATTTTGTGCCAATAACTGATGTAAATCCTTGAATTTCAGGTATTGGGATTGAGGAACAAAGCATGGACACTATCGAGCAAAAAGGAACAAGGTAGCTGTAAGAACGAAGGAAAGAAGGCCTGAGGATCGCTTAACCCATTAGGTGAGTCACCAAACGGCCAGGGTCTCGCCTAATGTTCCACAGTGCCAAGCTCTGAAGGAGAAAATCTAGTTGGTGAGAGAAAGAAGTAGTCGGCGAGTCGCCGAACGGTTTCGTGATGCAGTGCCATATCGCCTAAAGTTACAAAACCTGAAGATGCTGATGGCAAAAGCAAAAAGGCGATGAAAATGTTCAAAGGGCGGATCGTCGATTGGATCAGCGATCCTGACTAACTGAGCCGACTGAACCTCCGCAACACACTTTTTGACACCTATAAATACATGTTTAAAATTTTAGCTTAGTATCTGATCTTTTGTTGAAACATAAAATTTTTCAGTTTTGAAGTTTGAGAGCTTAGAACTGTGTTTAGAGACAATATTTCCTTAGCTTTGAAGATTTCTATTTCGTAGATATTTGAAGTGGGTGTTGAAGATTCTTCATCTTAGACCTTTGTAAAGACTATATCAATCGTACCCAGTTGATGGAAACACAACTTAGTAACGATTTTTACCTTTTTACTATGTCTATCTAAAACCCCAATTCTTGGGGTGTGATTATAGGTTGATTTAACTGTTGGGTATTGTTAATTGATAGTTTGTTTGTTGTTTAAAAGTGATTTCGTTCAGTAATTGTGGTTGAATTTAATGGGTTGTAATTGCAAATACAATCTTAACTTCATTTTTTTTGGCTTGCTCAAGAGAGAGGTTTTAAAAGCAAGATTACTGAATCAATGGTCTGTGGCTATTGGGTTGTCATGGGTTCAGCTCGAGAGAGTGAACCCTAAACCTTTTTCCACACATTTAACTCGAGAGAGTGAATGGACTAAAGTGAAGGTTGTGTGCTTCATTGCTGCTTATTGATGTGCAAGAGAAACTAATTTGATTAAGGGTAAATTGTTTGAGAGAAAGTTTACCCCCACTAAAGTCTAGCTTATTCACTGATTTACAGTTATTTACTATTAATTGCAATTACACGGTTGTTTACCTTAGCCCATAATCCTATCACATCCCAAGAATCCCGTCTCCATATTCGTATTTTCACACTATTTGTTGTTTTAGCTGATAATACAAACAAAACCCCTTTGATATTTGACACTTGTGTCACCCCAAACTTGAACTATGTTTTTATTTGTAAATAATTTTAGCTATGATTGACTTGAGCATATTTATACTTTTCTATTGATTCTTGAGTACAAACCACTCCCTTGGGACTCGACCCCAACTCACTAGTTGGGTTATATTACTATTGAACGATCGCTGATGCTTAGTGTTGGATGAAGTATCTTTGATAGCATTCTTATCAAGTGTTAAACTTAGAGGAGCACTCTCGACAGATTTCACCTATGTGAGTATGGAAGTAGGTTGCTTCCTATGAGAATTGAGCTTATTCTCAAAAGCATTCATCATGAAACCGGGATAGCACAAAATTGTAGCGTGCTATCTTTATAGCTCATGTCAACACCTTGATTATTATGTATGAGCATTGATATTATATTTCCCTTAAGCAATCATAGTTCAAGGCTGAGACCACTATGACTCTGGAGTAAAAGCTATTATTTCACAAAGTGGAGGTTCAATGCAGAGCACACCTTCATTATGCATAGTAGTCTTCCTTCACCTAATATACTCTCTTGAAAAACTATTAAAATGACTGTGGGATTGTTTGTCAACATTTTAATATAATTAATATTTTATATGTTAATTAGCTAAAACTTTGGTGTCATAGTGTGGCCTTTTCTGTAAGTAGTCTGTTGGTTGACTTCTCATATATGTTACAAAAGATAGGTGTAATTGACAATTGTTTGTTGCCTCATAATTGCTACATTACTATATTGCATTACTCCATTTGGAGTAAGTGCATATGTTATAAATTCTAGTGCAGCATCTAATGACAAGCCGTTTGTAGCTTTGTATCACAGTAGCTCACTCTTTTTTCCCCATTATTCTTTGAAACCTATGGAACCTCTAGGCCATTTATCTTCACTATTGACCACCCCATTATCATCTTATTTATTCCTAGGAAGATATCTTCAACTATAAATACTGGTGGTATTTATTTTGTTTAGGTATAAAAGAAAAATATAAAGTGCATAAAGTTTGTCAAAAAGAGAGTTCTTATTAGTTGAAGGGAGGTGTTGTTTTTTGTAGAGCTTTGGACTCAACTCTTGTCTAGAGTTGTTGAGTTATACGTTGTGTTAAGGATGTTGTATCCTTGAGGGGACAAGTCAAGAAGGACTACTGCTAGATCGGTGAAAAACATTTGCTGAAGTGGGCTTGAATCTCCTTAAAGAGAGCAGGATATCCGCGCCTCAGCCTGAAGAGATTTATTTTCTTCATTTTATGTTGATTTGTAATCTTGTAATTTTGTTATTTTTTAATTTTTTACTAATGAACTTCATACCATAGAAAGTACGTAAGAGGACCAAGAACTTTCATTCGAAAAGAATCCTAAAGTTGTTTCTTGAGGGTAGATATTAGTGTATAATTAGTTCATTTGATAATATTATCATTTACAGACACCAAAAGACGAACACAATATTTAGATGTTTTTTGAAGATATAAAGATGAATCATATTTCTATGATAAAAAAAAAAAAATTGGAGCAAAGTTGACAAAAACTTGTCAAACCAAGCTCAAGCAGTTTGTTTTAATCAATACAAGTCCCCTTCAACTTGCAATACATTTGTTGTAGGCGATGAGAAAAACTAGGAGTGGGTTTCATATACAGATCTTCTTTGAGACCACCAAGAAAAAGAGATATTTTCACATCCGTTTGATGAAGACGCCATTTTTGTGACACAACAATGGCTATAATATTTTGCCCCGTAGTCATTTTTACTTACTGTGCAAAAATCTCCTCATAGTCCACACCATACTCTTGTTTTTACTAAGGACCACCAATTTAGCTTTGTACCAATCAAGACTTCCATAAAAATGAAGTTTAATTGAATAAATCCATTAACATCCGATGAGTTATTTTCTTTATGTGACAAAAGTTCCTCCTTCATTGCTCTATGCTAACAATTAAGCTTCGAGGCTTGTGAGTAACTTATTGGAATAGATATGGTTGATAATGTTTTTGAGATTTCAAATAACCAATTGTAACAACTTGAATATTGGAAAGTCTAAAGGAAATGAAATGTTTTACTTTTGGCACTGGTATTGTGATCTACGAGTCGAATCTATGGACCATAGGAAACTCTACGGGTGCTAGAAAGGAAGTCATATGCTCAAATTTAGATTAGGGATATTAGAGTCTCTAATGATGGACCTACGACCTGATAGGATGTGTTATTGGAAGTTTGAAGGGTCGTAGGTAACACCCGTCGAAGTGATTCAGACTAAGTGAAATTTTGGGTTAAAATTTGAGGTCTAAAAACTATAGGAATTTACATGGTCCGTAGAAGTTTGTCATAGGAATTATCCAGGATTTTAGGCCCCAGTAACTCAACCTATGGTGACCAGTATGGTCCGTAGGAATCTCTATGTTACGTAGGAATGCTCGACCATTATTTTTAAATGGTATTTGAGTCTTTTCGTATACATTAATTACCTATTCTATGTAATTTTACCCCTAATTCATAGTCCTATAACTACACCACTACTCTAATAATTTTATAACACCTGGTATTTGAGAAAGACCAAAAAAAGAGATTTTTTAGAAGTGCTGGTGCCACTGACCGTAGGTATGGTCTGTGGTTTGGGCCACGGATCGTAGGTATGGTCCGTGGTTGGCCACCCAAAACCCTAGGAAAAATCATGACACAGGGCAGGACCTACGAACCATAGGTGGGACCACAGTCTGTGGGATAGGTCCATGAATCGTGACTCTAAACACCCAGCCTCAAACTCCAAACAACACCCTACCAGGATTTACCGTTGGTTTGTCCACGGTCCGTCGGTCAGGGCCCTTCGATGATCTCATCAGCAGTTAAGTCAGGGTCGTTTTTGTCATTCCCCTATTCATTGGGCATTTAAATTACATTGTTTTACTCAGTTTAAGCCTAATGATTTAGTCAGAACCCACCAAAAACCTTTATTCCCAAAAATCACTAGAACATAGAACAAAAAGAGAAAAAAGAGGCACTAGTTTTCTCAAGAACACACAGTAGGTGTTCTTCAGTTCCTGCCCCGAAATTGAAGGAGTTTTCTGTAGATTTTGTCACCAGGTATGTGGGATTTCACTAGTGGGTTCCTTTCAATCACTAGGTCCCTAGAATTCGGTCAGATCCTTGATTCTTCTAACCTTGTATAGACCTAGGGTTTGTAAATTCTTAGGAGATTGTTATGATTTCAGTTGTTATGGTATCTATAATCTAAATAACATGTATCTTGGAAGGATTGTTCAGTTCCTTGAGAGAAACTCAGAACCCTAGTTGTGTAGATTCTCTTTGTTAATGAATTGTACATGCTAGGTCAGTTAAACATATAATAAGGCTCTAGTTTCAAATGTTATATTATCAATATATAAATGTTGCATTATATGATTTGCATGTCAGTATTTGAGCTATTTAGTATGTCAGTATTTCAGTTACATTTTAGTTATATACATATTCAGTTGGGAGTAGACTTAACACCATGTTGGACTAGGTTCAGAGTACCTTCGTAGTCCCAGAACTAGGTGCCCCCGTACAATTATATGTCCCCTCTATTGGGCATCAGATTTAGTGATCACGCCAATCATGCCTTTATACCCTTGACAAGGTATATTGGGTCCTCTCGATGGTCGTATACATCAGACTCCACGTTTAGCTCACATGGTCTTATGTCAGTTAATAGTAGCTCCCACAGTTAGACTTTTAGTGCATTTGACAAGGTTTTCAGTATATACTTTTGTATTCAGTTTAGCATGTCATGTTCATGATTAGTACTTGGTCATTGCATTATGTTTAGCTATCAAGTTGTCTTTTCAGCACTTACATTAGGGTTAGGGGGAAGCTCATGGATTCTTTAGATTTGGAGTTTAAACCATCTAAAAATCAGTAGTATTACCAATAATAAACATAGTTCAATCTTTAAGAACAGCTTAGAAATGAATCCATGGGGTTGAGTTGAAACCCTAGCTTTTGAAGATTTATAGAATGGAATTAAAAGCTTTTGAGAGGGCTCCATGGGTGATAGCTACCCATGGATGAAAACCACCATACCTTAGGTGTAGAAACCCACGAAAATCCTAAGAGAAAGTCTCCATCTTCAATCCCCTAGGTTGGTTTCTTCATTGGTCTTCAATGGTGTTCTTGGAGAGAAGACTTTGGGAGAGAAAGGGAATAGGGTTTTGATTTGGGGTCTTGACTTGTGGTGAAATAATGGATTAGTTTAGGGTCCTATAAATATATATAATTCATTAATTAACCACCTAACTGACCTCCCTTAAGCCCCACTTAATTAACTAATTAAAATACTAACCCTTAACTTAAATAAAAACTGCCAACAAACAAACCCATCTACGGTTGGCCTTCCACGGACCGTATATCAATCTACTGGCCGTGGTTGGCTTCCGTGGTTTGGGACTGAGGGTAAAAATGTTGCAGGCTCCTAAAAATTCTAAGTATGGAACCACGAGGTCCATCCACGTACCGTGGTTTGATCTAAGGGGCGTGGAATGGCTCCGTAGATCACCACAAAAAAGCTGCAAGTTTGCTGTCTAGACAGCTTTGGGGGACTGTTTTGGGGTCCTCTTCTAGGACCCCTCAAGTGGTATTAGGGGAGTCGTACCTGTATGTTTAACCCCTAAACATGTCCATCTAAGTATGAGAGTCACTTCTACAAGTTTTCACCCTCAAACAACACTCCAAACTTCAACGACAAGACCCTTACAACTCACTAGTTCAAATTACTAGTTTCCGGACGTTATAGTCATTTCTTGACGTTTGACCTCTAAAATCATCAAACTAATTTGAAAAGCCATTTTTCATCATTTAAACAAGTTTTCCAACTATAAACTAACATGTGAGGCTCTAGTTCCACCTACTAGATTTAGTCAAGCCTTAGCTAGGTCTTACTAGTTCGTATAGGGTGTTACAGGGAGTTTTTGAGGATGAACCCTCCAAAGTTTTATGGCTCCAAGATGGAGGAAGATCCTCAAGGTTTCATAGATGAGGTGTATAAGGTGCTTGCTATCATGGGGTTGACTACGGTAGAAAAAGCGAAACTAGCCGCTTATCAATTGAGGGATATAGCACAAATTTGGAATGAGCAATGGAAAGATAATAGGCCATTAGGAGAGGGCCCAATAGAGTGGGAATAATTCAAGGAAGCATTTCTAGATAGGTTCTTTCCCCTAGAGTTGAGGGAACAAAAGATGCAAGAATTCATCAACCTTCGTCAAGGAGGTATGAGTGTAAAGGAGTATGCATTTAGGATCACCCAACTATTCTAGTACGCCCCAACCCTAGTGGTGGATTCAAGGTCTAGAATGAATAAGTTTGTGATGGGAGTGTCCGAATTGGTAGATAATGAGTGTCGTTCAGCAATGCTTATCCCTAGTATGAACATTTCAAGTCTTATTGTTCATGCCGAACAAATTGAGGATCAAAAGCTCAAGAAGATGAATAGGGAGGTAAAGAGGGCTAGGGCCAATGATGGCAACTTTTCTAATGCTAAGTTTGATGGACAAGATAGGCCTAGGATTAAACCAGAGTATTCCGGCCAATATTCTTCCAAGACTACTTTCCCCAAGTGTGGGAGGAGTCATTATGGTAAGTTCCTAGCCGGCATGGATGGGTGCTATGGATGTGGGAAGGATGGGCACAAAATGATAGATTGTCCGGTTCTTAAGGCTAAGGGTAGGGAGGAGAAGAAAGTTGCCTCTAGTAGTGAGAGTGTTGAGCCTCCAAAGAAGAATAGGTTTTATGCTCTCTAATCTAGAGAAGATCAAGAGTGATCTCCTCCTATCCTTTCCGGTTTGTGTTTTATGCCTTTGTAAATTTCCATATTTCTTGTATTTTTTTACTTGTTATATTGGACTTGATGTTGTCCTTGCCATGATTTATGTTTAGAAAAGCATGTGTGGACTTACTCCAAAGGGGGTGATAGTGCGCTTATTCCATAAGGTCTTTATGTGATTATGTGTTGCTATGATTTCCTCATATGCATGTTCATGAAAATTCTTAGTGCATTGTTTTCCTTATGTTGTAGTGCATTTAAGTAAAGTTGCATATAGACTTCATGAGATGAGTTATGAGCATGCCATAGTTTTGAAGTTGAAAGATTCCTCCTTGAGAAAATACTTTTTGAGAGTAAATTGCATGTTAGGCTCCATGAGTGTGTGATGAGCATGTTGTAGCTAGGGGATGTTAGTTCCTCCTTGAAAATAAATAGAAATAGAAGTTCATGCATTTTGGGTTGGTAGATGTAGTTCCTACTCTCTTGTGTTGCATTGAGTATGTTTAGCTTGGAGTTGATGATTTCCTCCTTGGTTGTGTGCATTTGGACGTATGGCATACATGATGGGCTACTAGTCTTGAGTCGTTAACCCTTAATGTGTTTTAAGTGTCATTCGAGGACGAATGTTCCTAAGTGGGGGATAATGTAATGACTCGCAAAATGATAGGTTGAACTAGAGCCTCATTATATGGGTTAGTGTACCCTTAAGTGAATGTCCAGGCTGTTTTAGACCTTAATTGAGCAAGGAAGAAGTCTAGGGTGCAAGTAAGGACCTATTCTAGCAAGAAGGAGTGAAAGAAACCTTGTTCTTTAAGGGGCCTTTTGGCGATGGGACTTCATGATCGCCCAAAGGGTTTGGGCGAGTCTCCCTTGTGCCTTATGATCGCCTAGTGGGCTGCCCATTTGGCCTAGATTATGGAGCAAAAGGAGAGCTAAGTCGCAGCTCGCCTACCAGTTTGGCAGATTGCCTTTTAGCTCCCTAGATCGCCTAGTGGACTACCCAAATTTCAAGCTCACTGGAATATTGGGCAAGCCAAGGGTGCATTTGGTGAGTTATCTAGTGCAAAGGGCGATCCCAAGGGTCCAAAGGGCGAGCCCAAGGGTCCAAAGGGCGAGCTCAAGCGAGCAAGGGGCAGAATTATAAGGTAAAACGTTTTAGGTCCTTAGTTCTTTACCAAAGTTGAGCCTACATTATTCTATTCCTTTACTAGCACCTATATAAGCTTATTAGACCTAAGTTTACCTCATTTAAATCATTCTTCCTAGAATCGAAAGAAAACCCAACTTCATCCTCTCCATAGAATATTTTTCTCTCTAGAAAACCCCCTTTGAATAAGAAGATAGAGCTTAAAGCTTGGGTCAAGAACAAGGTCAATTGTTGAGAGCTTGTGCTAGGCCTTTGATTAAAGGTATGTGAAGCTTAGTCATCCATGGTTTCGTCCACCCATGGGACCCCCACCTCCCCTAGTTTCCCCCAAATTGAGAAGAAAACCCCAATCTAAGTTAGGGTTTCTTCCAAACAGTGGGTAGAGTTTGAGTATGATTCCAAAAGGTTGGATAGTACCCAATTATAATTGATTTAGCATTGTTGTATGATATTATTATGATTTCTTGTGATTTCTATGGTAACCCTAGTCTAAATTGATGAATGCGATCTTTGTAGGTTTATGCCATTAGAGGCCAAATTGAAGGTTCATGAGTAATCTTCCTAAACCAATGTCTTGAGTAGAAATTGATCAAAGTTAGGTCATATAATCATGAATTGAACTATACCTAATTGAATAAAATTGATCTTCGCTTTTAATATTGAAATTGAACCTTTAGGATGAATTGTGGCTAGAATCACCTAGTAATGAAGAATGTGGTTGAGTGCCTTGAAATCTAGGTTCATAAGATGCTTCCATGTTATAGAGTTGTTAGGAGTGAATACTCCTAGTTATGAATGTTGAAGGCTAGTATGATTGCCTATAGATGTTAAGGCTTAGAGTGTAAAGTCTAAGTGAAAATAGAGTCTAATGGGTACAATTATGGTGAAAGGACTATAATCACCTAGCCTACCTTATGAATGCTTGATAGATGAAAGTGATAGAATCACTTGAACATGGATGGATTGTCAAGGACATCCTTCCATGAGAGATGAGTGTTGAGCAAGGCTTAACAAGTAAACCTTGGGGTGTATGCTTGGCCCCAAGTGGATATTGACAATGATATGGGGTGTCCCACAAGATAGGGTCCGGAATCCAAGAAGAAAGGAGAGCCACACCTAGTTGATGTGATGACTATCCAAGAAAAAGGGGGAACTCTTACGTAGTAGAGTGTGCGTTTTCCCAAAGTTAGGTCTTATGAGATGGGAACCTTCACATAATTGAGTTAAGGTTGTTAGTAGAAATCTCCATATCCTATGAACTAAGACATGCTTGAGAAGTATCTCATAGTGTTCTAAAGTTAATAGAGGAACTAGGTTCCAAACCGAGAAGTGTTAGCATGAGGACCTAAACGTAGTACTTAGCATGTATAGTATTAAGGGGTGCTATTCATGCATTGCACAAGTATGACTTAGGGTCACTAAAGAGGAATCTTGAGTTAGGATTGGGCTAGAGTTGCCTTTCCTAGTTATAGTTGACTAAAGGTGAGAGATTTTCCTTAGTTATGAGAGTTAAGTTAATAATGAGGCCAAAGTAGGGTGAATATGACTAGGATAACTTCAAGGCAATGCTTAGTGTGAAGGGTAGTATGGGATGCCTTTCATACATTGCACAAGTGTGTCTTGGGGTTACTTAGAAGTACGCTACCTTTATGGCATAGAGAAGCTTAATAGTTGACCATGTACATAGATTATAATTAAGATGACATGAAGACCTAAGTCTTGAATGTGAAGGTGGACTATGCCCAAGAATGACCAAAGAGTGGTACATAGCTTGGATGGTAGTATGGGATGATATACTTGCATTGCATAAGTATACTTGGAGGTGGCTTGTGAAGTAGTTCTCTTGTAATGTGAAGGACTTAAGGTCGAAGTATATAACCATGAAAGTCTAAGAAAAGACTATGCCATGAACATGATGTATCTCATATGCTCATTAAATATATCTTATGTTGAATTATGTTTATATGATGCTTGTGTTGATAATTAGTCTATGGCTATGTTGATTGTGTTATGATCATATTATTATCTCTTATGCTCATGTCTTATGTTGACTAACCATTTGAGATGCTCTTATGATGTTGCGTTAGCTTTCATACTTGGTACATTTTGTACTAATGCATATTGCCTACATTCTAATCAAATGTAGGGTGTTGGTTATTGAGTTGCTTTGGAAGCTAGGTTTCTAAGGCGTTTGAAGACTAGAAGAATTGGTGAGTCCTCATAGTTTTGAGGACAAACCCACTATGTTCATTTATGTCATTTCCTATGTTTTAGAATTATTTTGGGCTGCATCCCAAGACTTTTATTCCCATTATTCATAGATGCATTGAGACATAGACATAGTAAAGACTTCTGCTTTTATCAAATGCTTTTCCACTATTTGTTTAAAGAAAGTTTTTAAATTTCCCATATTTTCTATGATCTTATGTTATGACTATTCTAAGGGATTGTATGCGACCCCTTCAGGGTCAAGTACGCCATGTTACATCTAGGGGGTACCCCTGGATCGTGACATTCACTACAACAAATATGATATTTAGCTACGAAATTACTAGCTACAACATGAAATTCGTCACTAATTGTTCATCTTTAATGACGAAAATCATCTTACATTGCGAAAGATCTATGGCCAATACTTTAAGTGACGAAACATAAAATTTCGTAGCAAAATTTTGTCTACTAAAATTTCCCACCAAAAATTAAGTTGGCGCCATTTATTGAGTACTATTAGCTACAAATATAAAGCTATCAATGACACATTATTTTGTCACTAAATGATGTACCCAATTTATGACAAATCATTTTTTGTCCTAAAATAATCTACATTTGGGCACGAAATATTTTGCTCACTAAAACTATGATGATTCAATAGCGACGAATTACAATTTGTACTTAATTATTGTAAAATTTAACTACAAATTTTACATTTAATTGTGACTTTATTTTTTGTCACTAATAATTCAAATAATTAGCAATGATTATATATTTGTCTCTATTTAACATATAATTTTGCGACAAATAATTTTTGTCACATAGATACCAAATTTTATTCTCATTTTATTATTTATCTATTTGAATGTAATTTACATTTTTTAGAATTTATCTATATAGATGGGGTATAATTGACATACTATTTTTACTTGATTATGTCAAACAAATTAAATAATTTTAGTAGGAGTAGTTAATGGAAACCCATTATGTGACGGAAATCATAGATGTGATAATTTATATTTTAAAACTAAAATATTATAGTAAAAGTAAAAAAATAACTTTTAAGTATTTGACTTCCCTCCACTTTCAATGCATTAAATTTCCTTCACTCATTCCCCATTTTCCATCCCACGTTACATGAAACTACCCACTCACTTTTTTCCTCCTTTTTAGAATTATTAATAAATTAAAATCTGTCCACTTAAATCTAAAAAACCAACTAGAATACAAATACTACATTCCATTCCTATAGGTATTTTACTGCTCTCTCTCGTTTCTTTTCCTTCTTTTATCTAGTATCCCAAATTATGTCCATCTAGCATTTATTAATGCTCTATAACTTTTTAAATATTTGTTTCAATTAGTATAAGGAACAATTATTTTACAAAATTGTTATTCAACTTTTACTTGGTGTTGATTGAATGTAGAAATTCTTGACACCATTTCAATAAGGAGATAAGTTTTTATTGATTGTGATACTTGAATGTTTAATAATTTTGAATAGAAGAAATTATTTTATATATTCTCATTTTATAATTTAGTTCACTAATTAATATTATTCTTAAAATTAAAGTTTGAATACATATTTTGTTTACATTATGATATCAAAAAGTATTTTTAGA
>JAJOOR010007839.1:0-36398 GCA_036250505.1 Solanum acaule
ATTCTTCATTCTCGTTATTCATTGTTGCTTTAAATATTGAATATATTTATATTCTATTTTAGATATGTTATCTATTAATTGATCTAATTTGTCGTTATCAGTTTTTGTGATATTGAGTTTTTTATATTCCGGATATAATTTCTTTAATTTTTCTTAACTTTCTACTAGTATGTTTTTTCCTTAGTCTACTACTTTCTATTAATTCATTCTACTACTTTCTACTATTATCAAATATTATTTTCTGTTCTAAAGATTCTTCGTCTTGATGTTCTTCTTTATTTATTATTTGTATATCTGCTTCAGTCATTTGTTATATTATAGAATTCATTATCTGATTCTATTTCTATGTCATTATCTATTTCAGTTTCCGATATTTTACTATCATTGCTTTCTAATTCATAATCTAAGTATTCTATTTGTGTATATTTTTCATCGTCTATTATTTAAATTGACATACCTATTAAGAAAACAATAAATGATATATTGAGTTTACCAGCCCTATTAATTATGAAGTGGATGAATTAAAAAACTTAAGATTTTCAAGAAATTCTACCTTTTTCAAGATAATTAATTGAGGGTATAATAGGTAAAAAAAAATTGTAATTTTTAATTTGTCGAAATGGACAAGTAATTTGGGACAACTAAAAAAGAAAAAGTGGACAAATAATTAGAAACAGGGGAAGTATTTCTTTAAAATGATTATTCTAGATATTATACTAGACTATTCAAGAAATATCCTAGAAAAATATATGTAATTTCAAAAAATCAAATTATCTTTTTCAAACTCCCTCTTAAGGAGAATTTTTGGAAATTATCCTACGAATTGTTTAAGTGTGGCCATTTTGTGCTCAAATTCTAAATCAACGAGGCGTTATAGGATGCTTCTTGGAAGAACTCAAATGAAGCTTTAAATCGCACCTTGGTGAAATTCTCAGCAATTTCTTCCTAACTTCCCTGGCTTCTTCAAATGATGAATATTTTCGTTATCAAATGATCCATGTGAATTATCTCATTGTTGAGTTTCTAGACTTCCCCTTCTCTTAGCTTCCCGACAGTAGTACTATCTGGAGAAATATCTATGATGAGCAAGTTTGGATCTCATGTGTTCATGAATTCAGAACATGCTCCTTCTAATACAACTTTATAACTCAAGGAGTTTTCATCTGTTAAAGCCTTCTCATTTAATTCGATGACAATCTGATAAACAATTTTCTGTGAAGCCTCAACATCATAAGAGTATTCACCACCAAATTTCCTTTCTAGCTCTTTATTAACCTGTTTATCAACTTCAGAGCTTCCGAAAATTATGTCTTGTCTCTTCTCTTGATATTTGACATTCAAGATCAGCTTCTTCATCTTCTCCATTTACTTCCAGTATTTGCTCTAAACCAGTAATTGACCTTGATACTGACCAAACACTTCAATTTTCAATCCATATCCCTTAATGCTTTTTCCAAGATGATAATTGACATGTATAATTTCAGACAGTCTCTTTGAGTTCTACTTCAACATTCTTCATGTCAAGACTTTTATTGTCAGATTCAGAATTTACTTTTTTGATTTTCACGATAACAGTTACCACGTCACAAGTCTGAATATTTCAATTTGATTTCCTCGATAGCAATTACCATGTCACAAGTCTGAACATCTTCGAAAAGAATTTGCTTCTTGTTGATAACATTGGTGCCTTGCTTCTCTATGTGATCAATTACGTTATATTTTGAATCTACGATTCAATATCTATAAGAAAAAATAATATACACACATATACATATATAGGGGAAAATGTCTGAAATATATCCGAACTTTGGTCGAAATTGTTGTTACGATACCGAACTTTGGAAAGGACCTTTTACCCCTTTGCACTATTTAATAGTGTATTTTAAAGGTATATATGTGCCCACATGTACATCATAAATATTGCATTATTATAAATAGTAATGTGTCCACGTGGGCACATATATACCTTTAAAATACACTATTAAATAGTGCATGGGAGTAAAAGGTCCTCCATAAAGTTTGGTATCGCAACAGCAATTTCGGCCAAAGTTGGAGTATTTTTCAGACCCTTTTCCCACATATATATATGGGAAAAGTACATTAATTGGCAAACATCCCTAAGTAATTAGTTAATAAGGGTATAGTTTAATTTATTTACTGTCAGTAATTATAGTTTTAGTTTTTTTGCCATAATTAATGGGACCCACCACCTCTTTGTATACCAAACCAGCAAAGTCCTTCTTATGCTTTTGTATATCATTTTATACAAAATCAATTTTATCTCTCCTATACTCATTCCATATTTTTATCCCAAAATCACTCTTCCACTTCTAATTTGAATTTCGAATTGGGAAAATTTCACCTTCTCCCTCCAGTCGTGCTTTCACTTTTTGTAGGTAATCGCCAAAATTGTGGGTGAATCCATTTTTTTTCTTTTTTCCTTCTTCAACAATTGTATATGTATTATGCTTGTTAGTTTTTTCATACTTTTTTTAAAAAAATTCTTTCTTTCTTATCAGATTATAAGTTTTTCAAAATCAGAATGGATGATTCATCTCCATCTATGAGGATTACGAGAGGTATGTCTTTGCATGTCAATGTTGTTGACAATCTATCCTTATTTTCAATGGGTTTAACTCAGGATGTTGGGATCAATGTAGGATCTATGGCAAAATCTAAACAAGTTCAAGATGAACAATCTATTGAAGAATTGAGATCCAAGAAAAAAATGACCCAATGGCAATTCAGAAAGTCATCAACAACATGAAGGCTAATGGTATTAAAATTATTGAAGGAGGAAGTAAGAGAAAAGCCATAAACAGTGATTCAGAGGAGAGTGGATCAGCTTCATAAAAAATTGACAAATCTGAAGAACATCAGGTAATGACTTACAACACAACTTTAGATAGTATAATTCGTTACTTATGTGCAAATATACATAAAATTTTATGTTTAAGTAATATTTGTATATAGATATTTGTATATAGTATATTGCATGTTTAAATCACACATGTATTAGTTATTTGTATATTTTCTTAGTTATATAAACGAAAGGGATAAAAAGGTACTTAAAGTATATGTATAGTTTATGCCTAAATTATAATTGTATACTGTAATTTGTATATTCTATTAGTTATATATAAATTATTTAAGTTATGTATATAGTGAGTTGTATATTAAGGTAATATATACAAAGTCGTATGAGACAGTTGTATAGTTGTATATTTAAGTACCATATTCATATACACATACTAATACACATAAAAGTTTATAGATATATACAAAAAAATTACAAATACAAATATAATTTATTTATACAAATTTTTAATTTTGTATAAAAGAATGCAATTATATATAGCACTTAATTGAAATATTCCTTATCTTCAATTTTTTTATGGGTAGTTAGATTTATGTGCAAATACCCACAAAAAAAAGTCACCCCACATGCAAAGTTATACACAAGTCAAGATATTGCACAAGCTACATAAGCGACTGCCCCCAAATCAGTATAATTGTATATGTCTATCATCATGTTTTGCTCAGTTGACAACAATGAAACGATGTCACGTGCAAGCACAATTATTTAGATGCTTCATGTTGAGAGAGATGGAAGATAGTTCTACCAATGCAATCCTTATTTACGTAAATGGCACAACTCTTCGCTTCACAATCAGGGATTTTGCAATTATTTCTGGTCTGAAGTGTTCTGATAATGAGTCTGAATTTTGCTTTCATACTGATCAACCCAATAGAATTATGGTCGAGTATTTTCCAGGCCAATCTTCTTTCACTAAAGCTCGACTGATTGCATCTTATAGAGCCAAGGTATATGGCGACAATGAGGATGATGCATATAAGTTTGGGATTCTATATTACATACATACATTCATCATGTCTGCAGAACCTAATACAACATCAAAAGAGAGGATAGACTTTGATTTGGTTGAAACATGTAGATTCATGAATTATCCTTGGGGTAAGAGAGCTTTTGATGAACTTGCCAAAGTGATCAACAACAAGATAAAACTCGATGGACAGTACTATAGGATTCATGGCTTCCCCCTTCCCATGCAAGTTTGGGTGACAAGATTGTTGTCAAGGTTTCTAGCCATATCCCTAGGATTTTCAATTAGGTGACCAAAAAAGATCATCCTCGTCTTGATTATCTCATGAGAACAATATTTAAAAAGGTCGACAATTCGGTATGTTTTGTAACTATTTACAATCAGTTTTTATTGTTACATATTTTTATTTTATGATCATTAAAAATTGTTATGTTAATGCAGCTGGTTGATGAAAATATTATTGTCAAGGCAGACACATCACCAGAATTACATAAGTATATGTATTTGATCTGGTTATATTATATTTGTATATACATATTTGTATATTTGTATATTTCTTGCTTCAATAACTGTTGTATCAGTAATTTGTATATTTTGTTTACGTATATACAAAATTATTTGAAGTCTATCTATACTTCCTGCCTAAATCATAATTATATATTGATATTTGTATATTTTATGATATATGCATAAACTGTTTGAAGTTTATGTATATAGTTATATGTATATTAAGTTTTTATATACAAATTGGTTCAACGTATTAGTATATTTTTATATTCAAATGCTATATTCATATTTGTATAATGTTGTTTTGTTAATGCAATTGGGTTATATATTTTTATTTATACATGTATAAATATTTGTATATGTATACAACAATTACTTTAAAAGATTTGGTACAATAATCTAACACATTTGTATATCACATTTTGGTTACATTAACTTATAGTTTTTCATGTTTATGCAGATTACTTTCAGAAATATTGAGCCAACAACGATGAAAATTAAAATCCTTCAACTGCCTCCTCCAACAGTACAATCAATTTCACCAGACCCGCATATTGAGTGTTCTGATCACAATAAAGCTATAGAATCGGACGATGATTTTTAACATCCTCCTTTCATACCCACCATAAAAGGAAAAGAGAAAGTCATCGAACGTTCATCTCCTGTTAATAAAAAGAAAAAACAATATGTCCCTGTTAGTCCAAAGAAGTATTCACCAAAGGCAATTAAACTACCTCCAAGAAGACCAATGTCGCGTCAAGTAACATGATCACAATCAGCCAAGATCAACACTGTTGAGAAACATAGTGATGGTGGTGCGTCACACACCAACAAACTTGTGGAGCAAAAAAGTGTACAAGACACAACGGAAATGGCCCATAGCAAGAAGTCATCAGACATCACCATTTCGCGTGATGAATTTGAAGCATTCCAAAAATCGGTAACTTTTCATTTTACAAAGATGCTAACTCAACCTGATCATTCCCAGTTACCTGCATCACTTCAAAGATATTCTTGACCTCATCCATGAAGTTTTGGGGATCCTCACCAATCTGCGATCCTAAGAACTCTGGCGAATTCATCCTAACAAAATCTAGCACTCTAGCTGCAACTAACCCAACATTTGCATTTGTTGAAACTGGAACCCGTTGATTGTTCTGGTTGGCAACACTCTGAGCCAACATCTGAATGGCGTTCCAGAACTCTGCATTCGAAACTTCTTGATCTGGGACTGGAGGAACTGTGTTTGTGTTCTTGGCATTCGTATTCCTGGCGTTAGCTCTACGAGGAGGCATAATCTAAAACGTAGAACGTTGAGTTAGAACGGAATTAGATCATACCTTACGCACGATAAGAATAATAAGAAAATGAAGATTTTTCCTAAAAACACTATGTAGCCTCCCTCTCATTAGATGTGATGCGCACTACACACCCATGAAAAGGACTCTACCTAGTGTGGCTTTTCAGACATCCTATGACACTTAAACCTAGCGCTTTGATACCAAGTTTGTCACTCCCCGAGCTACCCCCGAGACGTGGACACGGGACCTAGGATTACAAGTGACCCCAAGCTAACCATGCTGACATAATCATGAGCATACTAAAGATAAACTGAGAAATAAAACTGTTGTGGAAGCTAATAATAAGTAGATCTGAAATGATGGGGAATACCCATATACTAAAACTGAATATATGAAATCTGAGAGTTTAATACAAAAGAAATATCAAACTCAAAAGACTAAGCTGAATCTAACTATGTCTGAAAGTAGCCTCTAACTAACTAGAAGTGTTAGGACATGCCCCAGCTAAGTCTAGCAAAACTGAAACTAAAAGACTGAAGTACTGAAAAGATAACATGACTATTGTCCTCGAAGAATGAGGACTCACCACTGATGCTGCTGAACTAGAGATTGGGGACCGATCTAAGCGTGATCTGGATGTTGAGAACCTGAACCTACATCACGAGAGGATGTAGCGCAGAGTATGCGTCAGTACTTGAAAGGTACTGAGCATGCATGATAGAGTAAAGTTGAAATAAACATATAAATGAACCAACAATAAAGCAAGAGTATAATCTGAACATCATGTAGATACTAAACACTGAGCTAATTGAATGCAATGACCAAATGATAACATGCTGAGACTGAATACTGACTATACTGAAATTTGGTCAATGCAATGGAGTCTGGCTGAACTGTGGGAGCTACTAATAACCGATAATAAAACCACATGAGCTAAATGTGGAGTCCGATGTATACGCCTCATCGAGAGGACCCAATACACCCGGCCAAATGTGTAGAGGCATGATGGCGTGATCACTAAAATGATGCCCACATAGGGGACTTACAACCTACGTGGCTCGTAGTTCTGGGACTATATGGGTGACTGAACCTAGTCCAACTCGGTATTATGCTACTCCCAATAGATTACATGATTAACACATTATGACTGAATTACTGAAATATACTGGATAGCTCAAAACTGACATGCAAACTGAGAATGCACATTTATTTACTGATAATGACACATTCAAACTGAGGCATGTATATATGAAATACTGAAATATCTGACTTAGCATGTGAAATTCAAGAACTAAAGAAGTACCAAGCTAGGGTTCTGAAATTCATACAGGAAACGAAGTAATAACATAATAATCTGATTTGGAACATATAAATAATTAATTCATGATAATCTGCTGAAGTTCTAGAAACCCAGGTCTAGTTAATAATAGGGAATCAAGAATCTGACTGAAATCTAGGGACCTAATGAGCGAAAGGAACCCACTAGTGAAATCCCACATATCTGGTGACGAATTCCACGGAGAAATCTTTCGATTTCGAGCTGGAACTGATGGAATCTTGTTGTGTTCTTGAACTATTCTTGACCTCTTTTCTCTTCTTACGCTCTAATTTTTCTATGTTTGATTAATGATTTGACTTAGGTAAGTTCTAGTTATGTTTCTAGGCTTAAAATGACTAAAATCTCATAATGTAGGGTCTAAAACGAATAAGAAAAAGACCAAAAGACCCCCGACTTAACTGTTATTGGAGTGACTGTCGGACGGGACTGACGGACCGTCAATCGACTAGCGATCTGTGCTGGTTATCCGTTAATCAGTACTGCAGGCTGAAATTTGTGGGTCTGACCTATGGCCCTGGACCACGGACCGTGGTCTGACCTACGGTCCGTAGGTGACTGTAGGTCCTAGCGTGGGTCTACCCTTAGCCAAATTTTTGGGCTGAGTTCTGGGGGAGGTTTCAGGTGTGAACCACGGACCACCAGCACGGTCCGTGGATGGCAATCGTGAGTCGCACTTGCAACTTCTGGAAATCTGTTTTGAGGTCCGTTTTCGGATACGGGGTGTTACATCATAATCCTTAAGTAACTTCATCCACATTCTCTTTCTCTAATTCAAATCTTTTTGAGTGAATACATGTTGTAGACTGGGATGATCATTAAACACCTCACAATTGACACCATAAAGATAATGTCGCCAGATCTTAAGAGCAAATACTACCGCTGCCAACTCCAAATCATGTGTTGGATAATTCCTCTCATGCACCTTTAACTCTCACGATGTATAAGCTATAACATTCTTATCTTGCATCAACACAGCACCCAAACCCGAATGTGAAGCATCATAATAAACTATAAAATCCTTACCTTCAACAGGTAGTGCTAGAATAGATGCGGTGGTCAAAAGAGTCTTGAGCTTTTGGAAGCTCTCCTCATATTTTTCAGTCCATTCAAATGGTATCTCATTTTTGGTCAGATTTGTCAAGTGTGTGGCAATAGAAGCAAAGTTCTTCACAAATCGACGATAGTAGCTAGCGAACCCCACAAAACTACTAACTTCCATCACAGAGCTAGGCCGAACCCAATTCTTAACCGCCTTAATCTTTTAAGGATCTACCATTACCCCTTCTTTTGAAACTACATGCCCCAAAAATGCAACCGAAATCAACCAAAATTCACACTTAGAAAATTCCGCATATAACATATTTTTCCCAAGAACACCCAGAACAATACGAAGATGGTCGGCATGCTCTTCCTCACTTTTTGAATACACCAAAATATCATCAATAAAGACTATAACAAATGAATCTAGAAATGGTTTGAACAGACCATTCATCAAACTCATAAAAGTTGCAGGCGTATTTGTCAACCCAAACAACATAACTAGAAACTCATAGATCCCATAACGGGTTCTAAATGTCGTCTTGGGCACATCCTCAGGCCTAATCTTTAACTGATGGTAACCAGATCTTAGATCAATCTTAGAGAAAACTGATGCACCTTGCAATTGGTCAAAAAAATCATCTATCCTCGACAATGGGTACCTGTTTCGAATGGTAACCCTATTCAATTTCTGGTAATTTATACACATCCTCATACTACCATCATTTTTCTTAACAAACAAAACTGGGGCACCCCTCGGTGAAGCACTAGGACGAATAAAACCTTTATCAAGAAGTTCTTGTATTTGAGCCTTAAGCTCTCTTAATTCCGTCGGAGCCATACGATATGGAGAGATAAAAATGGGGCGGGTACCAGGTTCCAAATCAATGCAGAAATTTATATCTCTATCCGGAGGTATACCAGGCAAATCATTTGGAAACACTTCTCTAAATTCTGCCACCACAGGAATAGACTCAATAGATGGAGACTCAACCTCAACATCCCGAATATGAGCCAAATAAGACAAACAACCCTGCCCTACCACTTTTCTAGCCCAAATGGAGGATATGATCTTAGCCTGCTTAGGTTTGTACACCCCCTTCCCACTCTAACTTTGCCATTCCCAAAATTTCTAGAGTCACATACTTAGTATTACAATTAACCACAACATAATAGGGGGACAACCAAGTCATGCCTAAGATTATATCAAAGTCAGTCATATCCAAAATCACCAAATCAACCCAAGTCTAGAAACCCATAAACAAAATAGGACAAGCACAATAGACATGGGTGACTATGACAGACTCTCCAACTGGGTGGAAATATGGATGGGGGCATCAAGTATATCCCCAATCATAGCAAATTCTGAGGCAAATCGCACAAATACATAAGAATAAGTAGAACCCGAATCAAATAACACATTAGACATCTAGTCACATACAAGAATAGCACATGTGATCACTGCGTCAGACGTCTTCGCCTCAGTGTTGCCTAGAAAGGCATAATAGTGAGCCCTGTCATCTTGACGGGCGACTTTCCTGCCCGGCTGCACTGCACCTCTGCCTGCGTTACCATTTCCCCTACCTCTGCGGCCTTGCTGATTTCCTCATCTCGCACTTTGTGGACGCCCTCGACCCTTATTACCATTTCCTACGAGTACCACAGCTCTATATTGTTGTTGCATGGAATCCAACATGTGCGGGTGGGGATAATCTCTCTTCATATCTCCAGGTTCTCCACAGTTGTAACATGTACGATCGAAAGATGGTATGTTGCCCGCCTAAGGTGCGGCTCCCTGGCTATCCTGAATCAAATTCGGAGGTGGAGTTCCCGAGTAATTACCTGTAGAAGCGAGCATAGCAGACTGAATTGGTCGGGCTACAAGAGTCGGCCTTCCCGAACCTCTGGAGTAAGAACCCTGAAAGTTGCTTAAATTCTTGGCTTTCTTAGCCAATGCCTTATCCTGACCGTCTCGCCTCACCCCCTCCATTTTCTTCATAAAATTCGTTACCTCATTGATGTTTTTTCCTACATAGGTCATGTGAACAGACAATACCTATAACTCAGAGTTTAGTCCCTTAACAAATAGGCGGATCCTCTCTTCCTTAGTAGTCACCAATTGCGTAGCATATCTAGACAAAGCATGGAACTTGGCCTTATAGGCAGCCACAGACATACCACCTTGCTCCAAAGCCATGAACTCATCCTTCTTACTATCCCTCAAGGTCCGAGGCACATATTTCTCCAAATATAGAGCATGAAATTGGGTCCAAGTAAGTGGGGGTAAAGCTGAAGATCTGCATTCCACATAAGCTCTCCACCACTGCTTAGCCTCATCTTGAAGCTGAAAAGTCACAAACTCAACTCCATGCTGATGGACAATTCCCAACTTATAAAGCCTCTCATAGCAATCTAAAATGAATTCATATGCGTCTTCACTCTCAGAACCATGGAACACAAGCGGTTTCAACTTCAAGAACTTAGTCAACATATCGTGCTCATTACCAGTCATAACAGGACCCAACAAAGGACGGAAGAAAGCATCATTACCTACCATTCCACCCACCTTGGGGACAGTGATAGCAATAGGGGGATTGGCGGGAGCTTGAGTTGTTTGAACAGAGAGAAGCACTCCAGGACCAACCAATCCTTTCAAGAATGACATGATCTGTTGAGATAACACTGGGTCTAAGGGAGGAATACCTGTAGTGTCAGCCTGCACCACTTTCTCTTGTCCAACACTCTCCTCCTCTTCAACCTCCACATTCTCATTTACCTCTTCATGGTGCACATGAGGGGCCTCATTTCTGGGAGCATCCATCCCTAGTAGGCGCCACCCTTCCTTGGCCTCTACCCCTGCCTCGATCGCGACCTCTTGCTGCAGATTCCTCAACTGGAGCATTGACGGGAGCTACGGTCCTGACGCCGTTGAACATAGTGTTAACCATCTGCGGACAGAAGAATGAAGGAGGTTAGATACCAATTTGAATTGCCAGATACCAATTGGAATCAAGTTATAGCACGAAAGGAGACAATAGAAAGTAGAGAGATTTCCTAAAGTCGTATAGCCTCTCGAAGAAAAATACAGACGTCTCTGTACCCTTTCGCAAGACTCTACTAGACTCATTTTGGTACATCGAGATCAACGAACCTAGGCTCTGATACCAACTTTGTCTCGACCCAAATCGTCGTGATTGGCACCCACACTAACCCTCTGGTGGGAGAACCATTACTACAACCCAAACTAACAAACTCAACCATAACTAAGGCATTTAAAGTTACGGAAGCATGTTTAAATGTCTAAGAAAAGGAAAATAGGGAGTTCCCATAAACTTCAATAAAACAAATGCGGAATAATACCTAGAACCTGAAAGTCAATGTATCAAAACTTCTAAAGTTCAACAAGTCTAAGAAAATGGGTACAACCCAACTAAACATAAGAAATCCTAATTCACTAGTCTAAGTCCGAAATGGGGATAAATGAAAGAGAACGCATGGCAGCCTGGAAGAACTGGCTCACCCTTGAATTCGATGACGATCACTGATCTTCTAAGCGAGGTCTGTCAATAGTTGTGGGAAGATGCCTTGTACTCAACAAGGAAAGAGTAAGTGCAATATCAGTACACAACCACATTGTACTGGTAGGATCACACGACTATCCCACTAAGTGCAACTTACATAAGCCATTACAACATAATAATAACATGCATACACCGAACATATACAATATCAATATCATTTACGAATAACGATCAAGTTCACAATTCTCAAATTACACAGTTATGTCAAGGCAATGGTTCTTTCATGGAACCCACACCCAAACTATTAATGTACCGGTACGTGGTACCCGTTCCAAGTTAGTGTGTCGGATCGTGACACTCATTCCAATATTTATACTGGTACGTGGCAACCAATCCCATTTAGTGTGTCGGAACGCAACACCTTATCCATTCAACAAGTCATAATCACAATCACAAGCATATTCTCATAATCATACAATCAAGTCATGATTAATGGTATCCAATCATTTAACTATCCTCATTTACGATTTGTGTGATCAATAATGCAACATTCGCATACATGCATGCATCATAATGAAGCAAGAACAAACATATATCACACAACATGAAATCACAACCATCACCTACCTCGAACAAAGCTTGAATCCCCTAAGAAACTTGATTATTCCCTTTGCAGATTCTTTTCACTTGTTCTTAGTCTACAAACAATCATAATAATGTGAGGATCAATAAACTACACCTAATTACCCAGATTATAAACAATAATATCAATCCTAGGTCAAACCTTTGATCTCCATACCCATTTAATTAGAGATTTTTCCACCATAAATTCAAGATCAAAACCCTCCCCCATCGATAATTACCCACTAGTTTACATTCTCCGGATCGAAAAATGGATTCAGGAAGTTAAAACCTTACCTTTAGCCTTAAGAATGGTGAAAAATGGTCAAGAACTCACCTGGGGTCATCTCCTAGCTCTCAAAGTCAAAAAGTGCAGAATAAAACATTTTTGGGGTTTATTTTCGACTTAAATCACGACTGTTCCGCTATGGCGGCCCCGCCCTAGAGGAATAAATCCCGCCACAGCGGCTTGCACGGAAATAGAATGTCGAATTAAGAGCTCCAAACCCCCATTTCACAACACACCTTCATCCCACGACACGCAAAAAATACATGTTCATGATAAGATCAATTTCGGGAGTTCTACTCTCCCGAATTCAATTCAGTAAAGTCGTATGGGTTCCTTAACGTCTTAGCTATCTACTCATGCGACCAAAATCATGATTAGATCACCCAATTGCTACCATATTTCCCTAGACTTCACTAACTCCGATTTCGTTCAAATCTTGACTAGGTTTGGGAAATCCCAATTTACTACAAAAAAGTTTTCTGGCCCAAAAAATTTTCCCGTTAGCTTTTCCATAACAACGAAAAAAGATTGTTACATTGCTGCCACAAATGTCCCATTATATGGTCCTCTCAGGTGACTACCATCCACCACAACTACTGCTCTTCAGTGCATAAATCCATATATGAATGTATTCAATGCAACAAATAGATACAAGAACTCATTATTAATACTCTTTTTACGTATATGATATCTTGGGTAAGTTATATCCATCATATACAAATAAGTAGGTAATTTTGCATACGATCCAGCTGGTGTACCCCTCAAAGATTCCAAAGCTTTATCTTTAGCCCTCCAAGCCAACATATAGTTAACATCAACTCCAAGATCAATCTTAACATCCTATTTAATGTCAGATGGTGTATGTTTACGCTTGTGATCTGCCAATTTAGGTTTCACAATCCCTCCAATCAAATTTCTAGTTGCCTGTCTTTGTGAATAAACTTTATCTTTTAAAGGACATGTATGCTCTGTGTTGAATCATCGAATTCTGAACATTCCAAATTTGTTGATATTCGATGCCTTCATTAACCATTCACATCCCTCAGAATAACATTCCAGTGTATAACTACATGATAATTTCATCACATTTAATCAATATATATAATATACAAATTTATTTTATATTATACAAAAAAGCAATTCATACATTTTAAAAGACAATATTAAAATGCGTTACCGGATTGAAGTTGACCTAGCAGTTCTGTACTGAAACCTTTTTGCAATCGCATATTTCTCCATAACTGCTTTCAAAATTGATTTGTCCTTATATACTTGATCAACTTCAACATGTTTGTTAGATGCATCTGAAATCACATTTGTATCTATCGATACAAATGCAACATTTGTTTCTTCCAATTCAATAACGGTCATTGTCACGACCCAAAAATAGATGTGATGGCACTCATTTTATCCCACCAAGACAAGTCAACCTAAAACCCAAATATCACAAAATTGCGGAAGTAAGACAAATTGAAATCTCAAAATATTATAAGTGCGAATAACTAAGTCAACTTAATAAACCCCAAAACCTAGTTGTCACGTGTACACGCCTCTAAAGTATTACAATTGATTCAAAAGAAAAAACGCAAGTCTCAAATGACATTGTTTCTAGAATAGAACAAGATCATAAATAGGAGTAAGAAGGTCCGTTGAGATGACAAACAACTACCTCACAAATTTGCCTCGAAAACAAAAAAGAGAAAGTATCACAAAGGTCCGGGCTAGTAACCTACAAAAAATGTAGTAGTAAGGAATGAGTACCAAACCACACGATACTCAGCAAGTAAACTTCTAAACACAAGTTAAGGGAATAGAATATGGGTACTCCTTACACCCCAACCGAACCTCCACAACTACAACCTGCATAAAACCAGCCCAATCTAATAGTTCACAATTTATATGGCGCATAGCTCAACAACAACACTTTAACAATTATATATCCTCAACAATAAACTCACTATTCATCAATCACAACTTCCACAGAAAGGCACTCACAAGATCAGCAACACACAAGATCAAGTTCATCAATTTTATAGATGTGCAATCAATGAAATGCAATGTTAAGTATAATGATGCTTGTCTGGCCTAATAATACAAACCCGATGTCTCTCAGTCTGGGACCCATGGGGGACATATCTATCCATGTATCCATCGCGGCGTGCGATACGTCCATCGATAATAGAATCCATCGCGACGTGGGATATGTCCCTCGAAATATAGTATACATCGCGGCACGTGACACGTCCCTCGAAATGGTACATCTTCTTTAATTTCTTATTCTTTCTCAATTCACATAACACTTGTCACAATCATGTATCAAAACAATGCAAATGACATGTTCACAATTATGAGGAACTGACCATTTTCATAACATTGCACAATTCACATTAACACAATTGTGATACAACACCAACAATGAATCAATAAGCCTTTCAAAATCATTTTAAAGACATCATATACCAATAATTAATCACATTGCCTTTTATTACCCCTTTTACATCGTTAGAATTATTCAACATGGACAAGTCAACCCATCACCAAGTCTCATTACTCCCCATCACATACCACAAGGAAAATACACGACTCTATGCATTTAACAAGGGTTTAGAAATCCACTTGCCTCAATTAATCAACAATTCACTCCGGGACTTGAGCCTTCCCTTTTCGTTGAGCTTCCAAATCAATGCAATCTATTCAAGTACATAATCACAATAAGATTTCAAAACTAACAACATCCATATTACTATATGTTTAGCCTAGACCCAAAAACTCACCCAAATATATAATCGAATTCCTAAGTTCCAAGCCTAAGATTAAGTTTCAGTTTCTCACATATCATAACTCTAATAATATTCATATATTATAATACATCTATTATTCAATGGCATATACTAATATTACCAAAACTTGACTTATAATTTGATAACTATAGGAAAATCTGGAAAATGGATGCAAACTCACGAAATAATAATACATATTTTTTTCCAGTACCTTTAAAAAATACACCATAAACTCTTGAATCACTATTCCTAGCAATTGTTATCTATCATTTTTCTTAATCATTAGGCAATCATTATCTTGCCTCCACTAATTTCCCCAAAAACATGGCAAATTGACGGCTTCAATATTAAAAAGAAAAACTCTTAAATTCTTAGTCAACTAAAAGAAAATGGCCATCCATTCAATATATAGCTAGCTATAGAAAATAATTAGGATTAGATGCACTGCAACAAGATGTTTTCCTCTGCCATTCGTCCGGCGAGGCAAGTTTCTCCGCCCCTTTCTCTTTTCTTCTTTTTTTTTCTAATTAAAATTATGTATTAAAAGTGACAAACCCTAGTAACTTATTTTTAATAAATATGAGTCAAATAGTATAGGGTGTTAAATGAATTATCAATTTAGCCCATTAACTACCAATTAAATTAATTATCTAAAATTATCCATAAATTAATTAACTATAGTTACACGAATGGTTCAAAATTCTCAAATCAACTTCACCGACTGATAAAAATTGATTCAAGACAACTATCTGGAGGGGTAATATGGTAATTTTATACAAAAATTCAAAAATGACTTTCTGGGTCATTGCATTATCCACCACTAAAAACCATGTTCATCCTCGAACATAAGGTAGAAGAAGGAAGAATAACCGACGTTACCAAAATCTTAATTATGACTTACCCATCGGTGTTCATCTCTCTAAGTGAATTCCTCCTTAAGACCATTCCATCAAGATCAACTACTAAAAACTGAACTTTCGAATCAAACTTTTGAAGATCTATAAATCAAGAGTGATTATCAAGCCACAAACTAACTCATGAATAATATCTGAACCAAAACACACTAGACCATACCACAATCTTCAAGGCGAATCTTTTCATAAATAACCACGTGAAAAATTTGAACCAAAATCGGCAACAACCAGAAGTGAACCTGAACAAACTACCACACACTCATAATACACAAACCATCACAGATCTTATCAAGATTTCCTTTTCACAATCCGATCTTTTCACGAGCTTAAGTTATAAAAATTCGACCTTTAAACATCGGGTACTCATCAAGGATAATCAAACTCATCTGATCTTAAGAAGAAAACGATCGAGTAAACACCAACAAGCGATACACTTAAAAATGCAAAACCTCTAACAACACTCTTAGACAATTGTAACTCTTCATATATAGTAGCTCTTATATAAGTTCTCATAAGCAAGGTTGGGCGTGTAGAACTACTTGAATACTTCAACTACTTCAAGAAAACACCAAATATGTCATATCTAAAATGACCAAGTCTTTCCAAGCATCCTATCCTACCAAGAGGACATCGCAAGATCGGTACACCCGATCCACCACTAGGAATTCACCCACCTAAGTGGAAACAAAATGTGTGGGCATAGGTAGTGAATCATACTCTAAATCATGTCTACAACAAAATAGATGGTCACATAAGCATGTAAGGAACCAAGGTTGAATAACACAAATTACACTCTCCATAATGCCCATATCAAACATTTTCATTTAGTTAACTCCATCTCATTGATTTTTAGCTACTTAGAATCAATCAGTCTGGTCCTCATTACAATTGTACACATACTCAATTTATTAGACTCCACATACTCTTCATATCATTCCACTGAATCCCACACTCTCAATACTAACAAATATCACAACCACTCTGATCATTTACCTTATTCTCAAACCATCACTAATATCTAATTATGCTTAGCAAACACATTGTCGCCTCTAAAATTTCTGAACTATGGTGCTCTCTCTTTCCAAATAAGCATTTTATGATAAATACGAGTCTCATACAAGGCTGATAGCACTAATTTCAAATTTGATAGTACCTTTCTATCGAGATGAAACTATTAAATTACACCCAAATTCAACTCCACACAATCTTTCACATACCAAGTTTCAATTACCATTCAACCTATCATATACCTCATGTTAAAACTTAAAGAAATCCTTGGTCACTCCAATAATTTTGTATACTATAAGCTCATAACCTCTACTCACCATCAAATGCCTATGTAACACATCATAACATTCTATATCATCCCATCAAAAAAGTACTTTCAATCTCCTCAAAATTCTCATTAACCATGTAGAACTGTAGGTCTACACCGTTGAAGATCCATAAGTTACCTATCATAATTTGAACAATCTAGCTCGACATAACCTTATAGAATCTTCCACACATCATTGTTTGTCACCCAAACTAAAACTCCATCTTACACACCTAGTAAGTCTATGCCAAACCTGTTCACATCTCCTAGTCATATCTTAATTCAAAGGCAAATATCCATATAACCTTCAATTCTGAACCAAGGGTATATACGAGAGGTCTTATTCCTTAACTTTTCTTAAATTCCTCTCATGACGCAAAATTCTAAATATCGTGAACTCTTCAATACACCAGACTCTTTTCTTTTTTCATTGACTCGCTTACCAGTCTTAGCCTCTGATCGATAACCCATGGAATTTTCTCTTATACTCTAAACCATCACTTTTAAGTAAAACTCTTCCTTAGGTTCTTTAACAATCAAAAGTAACAAATATTAAGACCCAAACCATGCACAAGTCCTTCAAAATGGTCAATACCCAATGAAATCGATCATTTCTTACCTTACAAATTCATACTCTGACAAAACATACTACCACGAACGTAAATTCGCAACGGAAAACTTGAATTCTGATTTCAACTATGTAGCCCAATCTCATTATCTATCAACATTAGCTCATACACTGAATATTTTTATGAATTCATGTATCTTAACTTTTGATTAATTGCCTTTCCATTGATCTTATCATATCCTTTGCTAAAAATCCGACCATACTCATTATCTACTCAAATCGAAAAAAGAACTTATCATAACACTTGAGTTGAACGTCCGTACACTTCTTTCTCAAGTTTTATCTAGTAGTTTTTAATCAATCTGATGAACCCGTGACACTATTACCATAAGTAGAGCAAAACAGATGAAACCACGTGTCTATGAACCCAATTCTCAATCCCTTTGAAGATACATCTTTGGCCTTTGCAATAAGAGAAAATATTCTTGCTCTCACCTATTTCCAAAGGCTAAACTACATCCCATTAATTCTTTTTATTTGTGACTTTAGTTCATTTCAATTCCATTTGAGCGGTGTCTCAGCACCTCCTACAACTTTCCATGCAATCACGCTACTCACGTAATAGTAGCAACCCACAACCTTAGATACTTTCATTACAATACAAAATTTCGTTTAACCAACAATTCTTATCATATAGTTACATCTTAATCACAATTTCATCAAAAATTCTTATTATCATTATGCTCATTAGACACTGTCATCATCACGAAGCCAACCTTATTATCAACATGACACCATAAACCCACTTATGCCAATAAAATTCAATGGACTAACCCAATTTTATACGCACTTTCTTACTAAAATTATCAATTACATTCACACAAGCATACTCGTTGAGACTTCCTTTACGTATAAGCTTGTTATCCTAATATCGATCCACTTTCATGGAGCTTACGATGAAATCCCCACTCATTTAAAATCCTCGAGATATATTTTACCACATAAACATATCAATATTGTACCAAAGATCCACCACTAAAAGCTTCCTTATAAATAATGCTTAACCCATTCGTCTGTAGTAACAAGCTAGTTGGTTTCTCAAATATGAATGCAACATCAAATCTTATTAAATGAGCATGCGATACAATTGATAACTCCTTAAGTAGTTAGTATTCACACTTACAATCGACGTATTTGTTTTCATATAACACTAGTACCACATCGTGAAAGTTCGTTAGATCCACCACCAGAACACAATACCTACCGAGAAGATTTTCCCCAAATATCCCATACATTTCTGCCCATTAAGTAACTATAATTTACTACCAAATTCGTTCAGTCTCTCATCCAAAGCGATATGCATTCCTTCGTAGATCAGGTCCATAGCAAGAGTAACGCAGTCCATAACTCTAACCAAGTAAGAATTGGTACCATTGTAATAGTCGTATCATGGCCCTCTTTGATATATACTCAATATATAAAAACGTAGTAGAGAATCTGACCTCAATTGGCGCAACATCATTCTCATCATTCGCTAAGCAACCCATACATGTTATGACAACTTTACTTACTGTATTTTCCATAGTTACAATGTTCGTTATCTAGCCACCCCTTTAATCATTCCACTTCTAATTGTCAAACCACTCAAGATATTGTCTATACCACACAAGTACTATATCTGGGGAAACTAACCTGAAAAGGGATAACACATTCATGAAGTCCCTCAAACCATTGTTCAACCTCATCATTCAGATATTCTCAAAATATTTCATCAAGTCATCACCTAACTCAACCCCTTCGAATTACAAAACATTCCGAATCTAACCACATATCCTTTTCATAAGTCTATCACTTCCAAACCAAATCTAACCTCTAAGCCATACATGACACCAACTACTCACTTAAGGAATCACACATGAATCGTCACTATAAGTGAGAGAGAACGAAAAGAAGCGATAAGAATCATTCCAGATCAATAACGCACCATAGAGATTCAAGAAGTGAAGATTTTCCTAAAAGTCACTATAGCCTCTCAAAAATAAGTATAGACGTCTCCGTACCGATCCTCGAGACTCTACTTAGACTCAGCTTGTATACACGTGAGACCTACAAACCTAGGGCTCTGATACCATTTTGTCACGACCCAAAAATGGACGTGATGTCACTCGTCTTATCCCACCAAGACAAGTCAGCCTAAAACCCAAATATCACAAAATTGCGAAAGTAAGACAAATTTAAATCTCAAAATTTTATAAGTAGGAATAACTAAGTCAACTTAATAAACACCAAAACCTGGTTGTCACGTATACAAGCATCTAAAGTATTACAACTGATTCAAAAGAAAAAACACAAGTCTCAAATGACATTATTTCTAAAATAGAAAAAGATCATAAATAGGAGTAAGAAGATCCGCTGAGATGACAAACAGCTACCTCACAAATCTCCGAGAAACCTCAGAAAAGAAGAAAGAGAAAGTATCACAAAGGTCCAGGCGACTCGCCAAACTGAACAGTTGCTCCCCCCATGCATCTTTTCAAGCATTTTCCTTACTCAATCTGTACAAACAGCACACTATTATTTTATCAAGGTAACAAAAGGCAAGTAAATGGTTTTGGGTTGCCTCCCAAACAGCGCTTTAGTTAACGTCGCGGCACGACGCAAGTTAACCTTCAGACCTCACTCTTGAGGTTAGCTAGAGTATCACTAGGCAAACCCCTTTGTTGTCTCGGATTGAGATGAGATGAGATATGACCCATTTAGGTCTCTAACTGTTTCATTGAAACTGAATGAGAGGTGACAGTCTGGCTAAGGGTGGACACGTCTTCTTTCATACCTTTTAGCATTTTGTATGACCCTTCAACTTTGTTTAGAATACGCGAGAGCATATCCTCAGACCTACCACCTTCCGAATCCTTGGGCTTCTGACGCTCCTAGGGAGGCACGTATCTATCTTTCTCCATATCCTTCCAATTTGGATTGCGGTCCTTCCATTCACGATCTCGATCCTTCCAGCCTTCATCTCTAACCCATCCTTGATTACCACCCTGCCTTAGGTAGTTTGAGCGGTAGCCTCCGCCTTGGTTAGCTAGAAAATTAACTTCCTCGTCATACATGGTTTCAAACTTCATCTCCTCAGGATTCGCACCCCCAATTCCCACAGCATTGACACTACGGGCTCCAGCCCCCATGACATTCTTGGATAAAATATCAAGATGCGTCATGATCTTGGCCATGTTTTGGTCTCTCTCATTAGCTTTCTCAACATGTTCCTTGGATAGCTGAAAGGTGACCGGTGAGACCTGGTCTTCGCGGTGTACCACTCCCTGTTGATAGTTGTCATGCCATCGAGAAGTTGAGCTGCTACTGCATATGGTTGATGCATCAATTCTCCGGGCGAGAGTTGGTCAACTACACATTTGTTTACCGAGTCAAGACTCCGGTTAAAGTATTGAAAAAGCACATTATCAGGTAGACCATGGGTTGGGCATTGTAGCACCAGTTTTTTTAAACCGGAGACACGTTTCATGAAGAGGCTCTCCATTCAAACGCTTGAAGCTTTAGATGCTATCTCGAATAGTCATCATCTTCGAGGGAAGAAAAAATTGCACATTGAATGCGGTGACTAACTCCTCCCACGAAGTGATCGAGTTACATGGTAACTCAGCTAGCCACTTGCACGCCTCCCCCATCAATGAGAAAGGGAATAACCTTAATCGAACCGACTCCTGCGAGATGTTTTTAAACGAGAATGGTCCACACACATCTATGAAGTTTCGAACATACTCATGTGGGTCTTCATGTGTTAATCCACTGAAAAATTCCTTTAGTTGTAAGAGTTGCAACATGGTGCTCGTTATGTGGAACACCGCATTTCCCTCTGCTGGAGGTAGATGGATGGCCCCAACACCTCCCATGAGATGTGGATCATTGATGTTAGGCTCTTGAACATCATTGAGGTTGCCGATGTCGTCCTGATGGCCCACCTAGCTTCCGTTACTACTATTAACACTCATACTTTCTGAATTGTTCACACAATCAATCATTACAAAACTAAAAATTAAGTTAGTGAATTACAACTAAGAAGAACAAAAATGCTACTAATCTAAAAATTCTCAAACAACACCACTCCCCATCAGCGGTGTCATTTTGATGCTTATCGTAACCAACGACACTAACCTACGGTATGAGTGTCTATGATCGTCGATAGTATAGTAACCCAACTAAAGGTTGGGGTCGTGTCCTAAGGGAGTGGTTTTGAGAATTGATAGAAAAATAAAATTAAGCTCTAACTAGTCATAGCTCAAGACATTAACGAATAAAAATATGGTAAATTAAAGGGAGTGACACGAAAGTGTCAAATATCAATTGGGGGTTTTGTCACAATTAGTAAAAATAGCAAAAATTAACAAGAAAATCAAGTATGGGGAAATGTTCTTGGGGTGTGACTGCAATACAAGTTGAGATAAGTAGTTGGGTACATGTTTTTGAAAGGAAATTTGTAAGATAATAGTGATTAGGCTAAGCTTTAAATGGAAATAAGTTCCCTCTCGGGCAACTTACCCTTATTCAAATGCGTTCCTCTTGGACACCCATTTGCCGCATGAAGAACAGCCTACGCCTCTCACTCTCTTGAGCTGAGTGTTAGGATATGGGACTAGGGCTCACCCTCTCGGGCTGAACCTCATGTCGACCCACTCCTTAGGCCATCAGTCTAGTGGTCTTGGTTTTACGACCTCCCTCTCGGACAAGCCGAAAACACATGGGTAACTTTGTATCTGCAACTACAAACCCTTTAGATTAAACCACAACCACTAGGTGAAATCACCATTAAACTACATCTAACCTATCAGCAAGCAAGACCCAACAATAATATCAATACATATTTGCTAAATCACACCCCAAGAATAGGGGTTTTTAGCCAAACATCAAGAAATAACAAAATACACCTAAAATGATAGTAAAATCAATTGGGTATAAGAAATTAAACCTTGATTTAAGCAAAGGAAGAAGAATGGAGAAGACCCACTTCCAACTTGGGGAAGATGAAATCCTTCTTTCTTCAAGTCTTCCAAAAACCCTCTCCAAACTTGAGAGAAAAATATCCAAAAAGTACTATTCTATTCTGGAAAGTAAAATAAAATGTTCGACTCTTTAAAATTAATAACAAGTTCAGTATTTATAGACTTCAGAAAATAGCGCTGGCGGATCTTTCGGAGAAGTTAGTTGATATCGCCGAATAACTTTGGCGACTCTCCCTTCGTCTGTCTCATCGCCGTTTCGTGCTTGCCTTCCGCATCTTCACATTCTGGACCATTGGGCGGTATAGTACTGCTTCGCGGAACTATTCGACGAAGCTCCGACTGCTCCTTTCATCGCCTTTTTTATCCTTCTCCTTCAGGGTTTCGCGTACTGGAACAAAGGGTGGAGTAAATCCCTTCGGCGAATCGCCAAGTGTGTTTGGCAATGCTCGGGCTTCAGCTTCTTCGTTCTTTTCAGCCTTCTTGTTCCTTTTTTAGCCTAAGTGTCCATGCTTTCACTAAAACTTCAAATACCTGAAACTTAAGAGTTTTCATCAGATATTTAGACAAAATAAGCATTCGAGGACACTATTCTTATCAAAATAAAACCCTAAATAAGTCCAATTTGTGGACTCATCAGTACTCCTTACACCCCATCTGAACCTCCACAACTACAACCTGCATAAAACCAACCCAACCTAACAGTTCACAATTTATATGGCACACAGCTCAACAACGCTTTAACAATTATATATCCTCAACAATAAACTCATTATTCATCAATCACAACTTCCACATAAAGGCACTCACAAGATCAGCAACACACAAGATCAAGTTCATCAATGATAAAAATGTGCAATCAATGAAATGCAATGTCAAGTATAATGATTCATGTCTGGCCTAATGATACACACCCGCTATCTCTCAGTCCGGGACCCATAGGGGACATATCTGTCCATGCATCCGTCGCAGTGCACGACACGTCCCTTGATAATAGAATCCATTGTGGCGTGTGATACGTCCCTCGAAATATAGTGTCCGTCGCGGCGCACATTTTTTACTAAAGAAATTTTTTTTAAAAAAACAAATTTTTATATTACATGAAAATGATATAAAGTGGTTATTTGAAGAAAAAAAATTATATTATGAAATAAGAAAATAAGAATGAAATAGAAATAATAATATCATATTGAGGAGAGAAAATGATTCTATTTTAGAGAGAAAAATAAAGAATTAGGTTGGAGTTGGTTGTTTGGAAAAATTGAAAACTTTATATTTGGAGAGTAAAATAAGGGTAAGGTTAGAGATGCTCTTATAATGTCCGAAGAATGTGAGATCCAAAAAAATCTTACAAATTAACATTACATTTCATTTTGCTAATTGGTTGTTTTTTCCCTTCCTATATTTGGGTTCTTTTCCCTTATATATTCTTAATTTTTTATTATGACATTTTAAATTTCTTTGCAAAGTTATTCACAACTTCTTATATAGTTATATTCTTCCCCTACTTATAGTCTTTAGTTATGACATTATAAATTCTTTAATTATTTCTATCTTTCATCTTTTGTTCATTAACTTTTCGCCATTACTTTTTAACATTCTCTACCCTACTAGGTCTACAAGTAGGTGTCTTTGTCCCATTATTCTTTGTTTTCTTAGTGCCTCAAATACATTTTCCACAAGTATGTATATTATTTGATATACTAAGTATATATTATGTTTACAACAACTTTGACTTGAGTCTTTTTTATGTTCTTAACTAGTATACGTGTTCGCGCATAGCGCGGTTAGTTAATAAATATAATCATAAATATTGATTTTTTGACAATTTCAAAATTAAACTTATCATTAAATAATATTATAAATTAAATAAATGATACACATTAAATATGTGTGGATAATAACTTTAACAATATATCAAAATAAAAAATAAACATAAAAATTCAAATTCAGCGAATTCACACACCAATCACCCTGCCAGAAAAAGAAACTTAAGCTCATTAAAAATTATTAAAAAGAAAGAAAGGAAAAAGAATCAACAAAAACTATATGTTTGCAATAATTACTGATAAGAGATTTTGATGCTTAAAAAAGTAACTATACCGCAAGACTTTTCCTTTTTTTTCCCGGTATATATACCAACTACATGGATAAAAATAATCAATAACACAAAATATACTTCATAAACTGGGTCTTTGAAATCATAAATTCATGTCAAATATTATCATATTTGAATGTTTGTGGAAAACCCATTTTTATAAAGGAGTTTCCGGATAAGAAAAACCATCTTTCAATAATTAATTGAAGAAATTTGTGTGTTGTATGATGAGAAGAAGAGTGGTTTCCTTTAAAATGCACTAACATTTTTATGATGTAAATAAATGAGAGGAAGTTTTCAATTGACAATTTTTTTTTTCAATTGAAATTTATTCCTAAACTAACTATTCAGTACTCCCTCCGTCCCATTTTATGTGAGGTACTTGACTCGGCACGGAGTTTAAGAAATAAAGGAAGGCTTTTAAAACTTGTGGTTCAAAATGAATGATAGAAATTTGTGTGGCTGTAAATTATTTTAGTAAGAGTAAAATAGACATTTTATAGTTAAATTGTTACTTAATATAGAAATATGTCTTTTTTTTTTATTGACTAAAAAGGAAAATAAGTTACATAAATTGGGACAGAGGGAGTAAATTTTAGTTTGAAATGTTATTCTAACATGCCATGTGTCTCATTATAAACTACCACTTGACTTGACTGCTTTTTTTGAACATTTTTAGTGATGGCACATGTTTTTTGGATGGCAAAACACAAATACATAGTATTTAATGTTTTTTTTAAAAATTGAAAAAAATATTATTTAAATTTAAATTGTAATAATCAATATGCATGGTTCACATAAGGCTTAAGTCATCTGTGACCCCTTAAAGTTGTTCGCATAATTCACCTAGACACATCAACTAAGGATTGTACTTATTGAACACCTCTAACCTTCAATACATGTACCTATTTAATACTTTTGGATGACATGGCATTATAAGTGTAATACACATTTAAGTGGCGCGTGAAGCCAAAAAAAACTTTTTATGGACCAATAAAAAATAAACATGTCAACATAAGAAAAATCATAACATGAACATAATTTTTTTAAAGAAAAAATTGCTGGCAGTTCTTCCCAATTCATCTTTCCCAATGGGACTTCTCAATTCAATAATATTACTAGGGGTGTTCGTGGTTCGGTTTGAATCGGTTATTGATTAAAATCAAAACCAAACCAATCTAGTCGGTTTTTTAAATTTCTAAAACCAAACCAAACCAAACCAAACGAAAAAAATAACTGTCGGTTTGGTTCAGTTTTCTGGTTTTTTCGGTTTGAAAGTAATAGTAATTTTTTTGAGGACTTACGTCGATAGACACAACACCTAGCACATGAAAAATCCACAAAAAAAACTATTGTTGGTTCAATTGAGCAATACTAGAGTTATCATTACACGAACAAAGTGTTTCAATTAAGAGAAAATGTGACTATTTTATGTGAAGTAGGGTAGGTAAAGACTAAAATTGATTTTGATGGACTTGGACTTAGGATTATTATAGTTGGGCTAAAGTGTTTTATTAAGTTAAAGACTTAAGTTAATTGAAATTTAACAAAATATTTATATTTTAATTATTTCTGAATAATATATAAATAATTATTAAATTTATATATCTAATTTATCGGTTCAGTTTGGTTATTTTTGCGTTTTTTTTAGTAAAACCAAAACCAAACCAAATAATATCGGTTTTCAAAATTTAAAACCAAACCTAACCAAATCCAACCAAATATTGGTTTTTATAATTGGTTTGATTCGGATTACGGTTCGATTTGGTTTTTTAACCATAACCATGAACAACCCTAAGTATTACCTAGAACCCTCGTCCGCCATTCTTTTCCCACCATCGACACACCCCTTTCTCAAATAACCCATCATTCTTTCTTTCAAGCATCATTCAGCCATCATTAATATCATCGTTGTTATCTTCATCGGAAAAGCATCAATTAAATAAATAATCAGTCAAACACAAAAAAATCAAAAGAATTTATTGATAAAGATTTTCATTTGAGTTGTGGAAGAGAATTTCATCAAAAATAAAAATCAAATTGAGTTAAAATAATTCCGGTGAAACTCCATTTTTTCCAACAAAACTAATACTAATTTGAAATTATTTTCTTTGAAATCGTTAAAGAATTCAAAAGGTGGGGCAAGGATGATTATCGGAGTGCACGTGATTTTAACCGACAATAATTGTGTGTGTTCTGGCAGAAAAAAAAAGGGAAAGAATGGACGTCGAGGGTGGCCGGTGGGTGGGGTGTTCTGGGGTTCTGCAAAGAAGAGAAGCGGAAGAAAGGTTTTCTCTTTTTTTTTGGGCTGAAAATATAGCTTTTAGAGTATTTCCTAATTTATTTTTACTAATAGTTACTATGGACCCCAATGCCACGTGTCATTTTTCCATTAGTTATTATGTCACGTCAGTGAGTGTATGACACACAATCTTGTAAAAAAATATTTGATGGATATTTTTTTTTACTAATAAAGGTGTTCAATTGGAACAAACCTAAAATAAGGTGTCCAAGTGAAATATGTGGACAACTTTAAAGGGCCGCATATGACTTAAGCCGTTCACATAAATTTGACAGATATGTAACTGTTTTTTTTTCCACATTTGATTATAATTTGTTTAGGTTGTGTAGAATTGTGATTTTAGTTTTTTCTTTTTGAAAAAATTCTTATTTAAGATTAAATTGTAATAATTGATATCCATGGTGATGACACAGATTAAATATATAAAAGTATTAAAATTTAAAACAAAATTTAATATAATTTAAAAATTAAAAATTAATTAATTGTTGACATGTGTCATTTTTAAATAAAATTTCATCCATTAAAAATATTTAATTAAGTTATTTTTTAAAATGTTATTGTAAGAATAATTATGGCGCTAACACATATCATTCACTTCTCCTATTATATATAGATAGATTTGTCTATCATCGACAAATGCATGTGTTTTTTTTTTGCGCATTATTAATGTGGTTGTTTTAATGATCAGATTAGTGATGTTAAGGAGTTTCTCGTGAGGCTTGTTTCATAGCTTCTGAGTGACCCTATCTTTAATCCTTTTTTTTTTTTTGGCCAAATATGAAATAAGTTGTTAGAAATATTCAATCTTGATGAGCAGGAATATAAACTGCCTCCTACAACTTAGAGTTGGAGTTTGAATTGACTTATTTTAAATATTTTAACTATTTTTAGTGTTTGGATAAAAAAAAAGTATTTATAAGCATTTAATTTTACAACAAAATGGTAAAAATAAGTCAAATGTCATAAGTTAAAATTTTTAACTCATAAAGTATAAAGTCAAAAGTCAGTCTAATCAGACTCTTAGTTTCTATTAGTTGTTTCACTAATGTGTGCTTAAACAATTTCGCAAAAATAAAAATAATTCCTTCTATTTTATCTTTCCTCTTAATTTAAGTCAAATACAAACCTTTTAAGCATATATACTTGAAACCGTAAAACTATGATGGTTGTCTTTGTTAAATTATAAATTTGGTAAACAAAGAAATATGTTGTATCACAGCTCTACTTCAACAAGAGTTGAAAGGGAGTATTATTTTTTCTATTTGTGCAATAAATTTATTGTAATGACACATTTGATAAAATACTTTCAGATAAAAGACAATTATGTATAAGCAATGGTTTGATTGGGTGCATGTCAAAATTAATTTTATTCAATTGAAAATTACATTTATCATCTACTAACAACAATATATCGTTCAATTTTATTTTTTTAATTAATCTACAATATTTACATGGAACAGACGTGCAACACATGTATTCAGAACTAGTCATTATTATAAAGGTGCGCTATTTGGGCTATTTGGATTGCATATGAAAATTTCAGTTTGGATTTTTAATTTTCAAATTCAAGAAACTCAAGTCTATATCCAATTAAAAAATAAAATAAGTCCGGCTTTGGATTAATTTATTTGGTTATTTTTTTATTTATTTTTTATTTTGAGCTTATAAGTTGGATTTTTTCCTTCTTATAAAATTGAACATCCTGATAAAATATTCATGTCAATTTCCTTAATAAGTTTTCATTCCCATCGCAATTCATAGCTAATCTAACCAAGTAAAATCATGTATAAATAGATCATGCTACACTAATTCTTATTCAAGTCAACCACTACTTAGTCATTTAATTTTTTATGCAATTTAAACATCAATTCATTTGTTTCCTTAAAGATCTAGTGTCAAAGATCTTCAAAATGAAAATAAAAAATAATGTCAAATGCATCTCATATTTTATTATTCATAAGCCTAATAGGATATATTGGTATATGATCTTATCTCCAATCGTTAGGATAGATAAAAACTATTAAAAAAAAAGAAGTTGTATTTTCTGAAAGTTCCAAATCGAAATTTCAAAATTTTAAAAAATTAAATCCATAATCCAAAAATCAAAACAAAAAATCTGAAAAATTCAATTTCAATTTCGAATTTCGAATTTACCTAAACTATGTCTAACCCTAACCACTAATACAAGTGGCTCAAGAAACAATAATAGTTTCTACTATCAACTATGCTTACTCTTAGAAATGATTTGTAGTAGAACAAAGTAAAAACGAATAACTAAAAGTAAATTATTCTCTAGAGCCAATATAAGTTGGACAAACAATTTTATGTGACAATAACACAAAGATGTTCACTAACAAGGAAGCATATATTCTTTATATTAAACATTATTTGTTTAGAGAAGAAGTATCAAATTTGAGCATATAAATGAGTAGTAATTAGAATGATCTCACGTCTTTACAACATTCCCTGTTATAGCACTGTATTATACATTATATTATATTATATAATATAGTATTATATTGTTAGATTTCATTCTTGGGAATATAATGGAGCAAGAAATAAAGCATCTAAGCATGCAAGCATATACTATTATACTTTAATAATGATTCGTACCTTAATGCATACATAAATTGGTACCTCATTTCTCTCGAAGCACTTGTGATTGTTTTATAAATGTGGTCCACTTCATTTTCTCTAAACTTCTTACTTTTTTACTTCACTTTTGTTCTTTGGTTGTATGATGGGACAACTACCCTAGTTGCTACGTATTAGGGTGCAAGTCGAAGGTCATATAATTAGTTTGACTAGAAAGGAAGAGAAAACCAAATACTAAAGTATCTCGTGATATTGATTGAGGTGTGCAAAAGTTGATCTGAACACTGTGATTATTAAAAAAAGAGATAAATCAAAAATTAAACTAGAAAGTTTATGAAAGTATCGACTAAGAGTGTGTCTAATATGGAGAAAATATTTTTTTTATTTATAGATGGTAATGAGGAGGGTTGACGTCTATAAGTATATATAATGTGGTGCTTAGATCTATTCACCCTAGTTGTTCATACGGCAAAGGGTCAAATATACCCCTGTACTATAGGAAATAGTTTAAATATACCCCTTCCATTATACTATTGAGATAAATATACCCCTTCCGTTATACTTTCAGGCTAAATATACCCTTATGACTAAGAGATGACACATGTAAGGTTAAGATTAAAAGAACTATTCAATTTAAAATAAAATAAATTTGGATACAACCCGCCCCACCTCAATAACCCGACCTAATCTATAATATTTGACCCACCCAATTTATCTTGGAAAACTAACGTCCATTGAGTTCTCTCCAGAAACTTCATCTCCATAACCAAATTGCTCTTCAATCTGTGCCAACAGCGTATACAGCCAACATGCACCAGATTTACCCCTAGAAAAGCTCATCATCCACTTCCCTCCATTGGCACATACAGGATCCTCCCACTTTGGTTCGATTTTATTTTTAAAACAATGATAATCAAGCTCAACTCATGGTAAGTTTTCCATGTTATGTTGGATGTCCCAAAATAAATGAGACTTTCAGATCAAGCTCAAAGTCTAGGACTCTGAAATTCGCCCAGAAGATCAAGGATTCTACTTGTACTAACACATTATTCACAATGCCTTCTGGTCAAGCACGAGTAGAAGGAAATCTTGTTGCTAGTAAAGTTTGAAACTAGCTGCTTCGTTATTCCACAAATTCAGTTTTCCCCTATATATATATATATTTCCTATCATTATCGTTCCAAAATAACATTATTATTTTTTCAAATCTTACAAGTTTGTACTCGTTTTATCTAATATTGAGTGTTGATATTGTTGTTTTCCTCACCTGTGGCTAATGTTTGAATTAGACAAGAAAAAATAGCTCTCAATTGGACATTCGGATTCCTTCTTTGAAAGATAAATTGGGTGGGTCAATGTTATAGATTAGGCCACGTTATTGGGGCGAGGCGGGTTAGAATGTGATTTATTTTAAATTGAATAGTTTTTAATCTTAACCATTCAGGTGTCCTCTGTTAGTCATAAGGATATATTTATTTCGAAAGTATAACAGGAGGGGTATATTTAGCCCGAAAGTATAACGGGAGGAGTATATTTAAACTACTTCCTACAGTGTAAGGGTATATTTGATCCTTTGCCGTTTATTATATCATCCTACTCATTTCTCACCCTTCATATAATTTTTTTATATTTTGTTGGTTAAAATATTTTATTTAGAAAAATAAGTTTTTTAAAAATAAGAAAAAACATTCTCCTCGTTAAATATTGAAAATAAATTTCAAAAGTGTCATTTTTAACTCATTATCTATTTTCCACCCGAACGGCGCCGCCAACACCTAACCATGCCACCCTTTGACCATCCAACCCCACCTCCATCCCATCCACCACCCCACCACAATTACCCTTATTGTATTTTCTCAAACTATATACAAATACTTTTGAAATATTTTTTTATTTATCAAATTCAATAAATAAAATAAGAAATAATGTATTTTCTCGAAGAATATTTTCCATCATACCAAACACACCATAAAAGAAGCAAATTTAGGTCTTATCCGGTAATTATAAACTTCTTAAAGCTAAATTTAATCATTTCTATTTGATATAAATCTTATATTTATCTTGAAAAATCTATTTAGTATGCATAAGATATTAATTTAAAATTCTATAACTTAAAAATGTTAAAATTTCAAATGCATAAACTTTAAATTTTAAATTATCAGTTTCTCTCTCAATGTTATCGGTTCAATCTAATCTTCTCCTGCAAGTTGTTTCGGAGGCCCCTATTCGGGTATATGTGGTCCAACTTAGTGGTTGTTTGAATTGACTTATTTTTAGTGATTTTTCATGACTTTTAAAAAAAAAATTAGTTTTAAAAGTGTTTGAATAACACAAAAAGTGATTAAAAACACTTTCTAAAGCTAAAAAGTATTTTAAAAAATCAAAAAGTCAAAAGTTGAGGATTCCTAACTTATGACTTTAAACTTATAAGTTACTTAAAAATACCAATCCAAATCGCCCCTTAGTCATTATATATAGGATAAAATGCAATGTAGCCCTTGAACTTTAGCCAAATAATTAAGCAATTTATCCCTATAACATTCCATGTTAATTCTAATGAGAAAGTGTCATTAATTAAAGTTGCAAATGTTAAAAGTAGAAACGTATTAAATATGGATTAGCATTCTTATTGAATTAAAATAAAAATTAAAGAAAAAGAAGACATAAATTGAAACAAAAAAAAAAATATTGCACTTTATCCTATGACTAAAGAGAATTGTTGTCATTAATTAATTAGTCTTATAGCTTGTTTGACCAAACTTCAAAAATATAATTAGAGACAATTTTTAAAAGCTTAGCTAAGCACTAAATATTTCTCAAAAGTGTTTTCTTAATTGATTAGTCAAATACAAATTGTATCTCACCAAAAATATTTCTAAAAAATAATATTTTTTGAAATAACATATTTTAGAAGTTAGGCCGAACATGATATAAGTAGGCTTTTGAACATGCGATTTCATCTCAGATTTCAAATCATGAGATGAGATTTCAATTTCTCCGTAAAGCTTGATTTAGAAATTTCATATCATTATTTCACATTTTTTTATGTACAAAACTTGACTCACATGTTTATAGTTTATATTTTTTTTAAATCCACTATTTTATATCTACATAATTTTTTACAATCGTTATACCAAAGGAGTACTAATGAAATATTCACGAAATATAACATGATGATATAGTTACTAATAATAGTGTTTAGCATGTTAAATTTTATCAAAGAGTAGTACACTACAAAATATGTTCATTTTAGTTTTTTACTGAACTAAAGTTCAATTAATAAATGTTGTAAAGAATAATATTGTGATATTGTATTATACTTTTATTATGAACTTTTGCTTATTTGATAAGAGTGTATAAAAAATTGAGGCAATTTTGATTGCTTTCAAAACTTACGTGGTTTTTTATGTTTATAAGCAAAAAATACAATTTAAAAATTCAAATTACATATTCAAACAAAACTTTAACTTTATATTGACCTCAAGAAACTTTGGAGAAAAACTACTTTATTTAGCTTCTGAAAATGTCTCTACTACTTTCTTTTTTTTTTGGGGGGGGGGGTACGCGGGGGTAGGGATGTGTTATAATCTTGTAAGAATTTATAGAGGGGAGCTTCACCTGACTTCCGAATAGAGTTGTTGACTGGATAACCAATCCAACCAACAACAAAGGCAGAGTAGGATTAAATTAACACACCACACCAATCACCAATATAAATTATAAATCATCATATCACTATTGTCATTACTAATTACCATTGTTAACTACTATTGTACTAGCTAGCTACAAACCTACCATACTACACACAGCCACCATGCACCACTTGTCGCTAATATATCCAACTATCATCGTCAGTCAACACTCAAAATCATTACTGTTAGTTTTCATCACTATCCCCGACCATCATAAATTCATTTTTATAATACCTTTTTTATATATTATTTTAATATTCATTTATTTTCAACAAAAAGAAATATTGATTTTCTTATCTTAATATTGAAATGGTACAATGTAGATTCCAAAATGTTAATATTAAAAAAAGAAGACCTAACTTCTTAAGTATGTTTGAAAGTTTGCTTTATTTTAATTTAAAAAAGAATTAGTTAAGGAACTAAAGTAGTTACATAACAGAAAAAATACTTTAGGACCATGCATCATATTTATATAATATAAAATAAATGCACTTTTAATTATTATGGTTATAATATTTCTTGGCATCTTAAAAAGTTGGGTATTTTCTCAAAGAAAGCGCTTATTCCTCTCCACAATTGCATTCCTATATATCTAGGGTTCTTGTGAATGTATTTGAAGCCTAAGACTAAGTGCATGTGTACTAGCCTTAATCTGATAAGTGGTCCTTGATAGAGACACAATAAATATAATTTGATCTTTTTTTCCCTCTTTTTACATTGTCTTTTGGTTTGGCAGTAATTAATTGAGCATGCTTTCTTTCACAAAATGTGGGCACAATGTTAATTAATATTAGGAAAACTTACATAAATACATGACTTAAAAAATTACAAAAATTTCCTCTCAGATACATCCCTCCCATTATGAATCATGTTCATAACTATATATCATACAACAGAGGAATGACGCAACAACATAATAGAGACCAATTAATGTATCTGACAACATAGGAATGTATCTGATGCAACAGAATCAGTAGAAACTAATGTATCTGACAACAAAAGAATCTATCCGATGCTTAAGGAATTATATATCATTTGCAATGTATCGGACAACTAAAAAATGTATCCGAGAGAAATAATAAATTTGAAATTTTTATAATTGGGAAAGCTTTCAGGATATGATATAATTAGCCCCAAATATATAAGATTTCTGTAAATTATACTTAATATATATCATGTAAGCTTCTGATTACTGATCACTAATATATCTACTATTGATATATGGATCTCCTTTAATTAGCCAGAAATGTTTTTTGTAAAAAAAAAATGAGATGGAGCAGCCTTTTATTTTCTTGCAAGAGAGGTGACTCTCCTAATAGATAAATCTTGATCATACAGACTCTTGGTTTACTTAACCTGTAATGTTCTTTACTATTGTAAATTTGTGGAAGAAACAATCACACTGTCTCTTCTATTTATATATATATAGATGGAATTACTCCTGCCAATTTCTACAGAAAAATTCACAAAGACTCTTTGCATTAACCATCGACGAATCATCAAACAACAGTCTTTACATGAATTTTAAAGCAAATTTGGAGTTGCATAATTATCAACCTCCAACTTGAGGGGGTGAAAGATAGCAACATAGTTTAGAATTAGGATGTAGAATCCTAACATTAATATGTTTACAATAGATTAATTAATTTGACATATATAATTTTTGATAATCATAGTTTTCTTACCGTCTAACAAATTATAATTGATGTTGGTATAAAATTATTAATTAGAATTTAAAAGAAACCTAGTTATATATAAGAAATACTCAAAGTATCACCATCCTGTTGAATGCAAATTTTAAAGAGAAAATGTCATCAAAAGATTAATTAACTCCAAAAAGAAAGTGGAAGATGATATCCTGGTAAAGTAAGAAAATGGAGAATATATAATGCAGCGAAAAGAAGTAGGAAAATGGAATAATTAAGATCTTAACCATGGTTAAAACCTTGCTTTAGTTAATTAAATTTCAACCATTAGTATTTTTACACTATGTTAGACTCATCTTCCATTCAAGTAATTAAGAACTTAAAGAAATGAAAAGGAGCGGAATCTATGTATTCCTAGAGAACCACAAAGTGAATGTAAGTCATCCACTATACCCTTTACTCAAGATCTCAGATTTAAGCCTTAAAAGAAAAATTATTAGTAGTATATATGGATCGCTCTCCCACCCTACACAACATGAATCTGAATTAATTGAATTAGTAAATTTCATATATTGATTAATTAAAAAAAAAAAAAAAAACACATTTCCTAGAGTGGGGGAGAGAATCACCACTTTTAACCATCTATAAAGGTCAAGGCTTGGAAGACATAATTTGTCAAGGAAGAGAACTTTATATAATTAAGGTTCTTGTGTTGGTGTAACCCTAATGGGTTGCAAAGAAACTATTGTTGAGATTCATGATGAGTAAGACAGGTAAAATTATGGATGTGTGACAGAAGAGAGTGAGCACACATGGTTCTTTCATGGATTATTTCCCATGTTTAAAAGCTCTGCGTGCTCACGCTCTATCTGTCACACACCAAAACTCTTTATCTTTTCTACATATGTTATAAGTCATTTTGTATATATACTTAAATGTTGTCCCCTCTATCTTACTATGTATGAATATCAATTAATCAACAAACAAAATAATTGCCTTGTGCTGGTTG
>JAJOOR010007840.1:0-24898 GCA_036250505.1 Solanum acaule
AAAAAAAAAAAGGAAGAGGGAAAAACTAAATGGCTCTAAATTGTGTGCTCAACTGGAAAATAAAACAGTTTGTTTGGGGACAGTGATGGACTAAGGGGCACCGGTAGTATTAACATAAGAATTTAGTGCATGTGCAATTGCTATGCAAAACTGAATTTATGGCTGCAGCATGTTCTGGAGAGGGGAAGACCACATGAAAGAAGTCGAATTATCGGAAAGTTGACCGGAAATGTTGTACAGTTAAGCCAACACAAATATGCCTCAAACGTTGTTGAGAAGTGTCTGGAATATGGTGATTCTGCTGAGAGAGAGTTCTTGATCGAGGAGATTCTTGCAGAGTCAGAGGGAAATGACTGTTTGCTGGTAAGGCAATCTGAATTCTTGTTTACTATTCTTACGTTTTCCTTCACAGCTGTAATTCAGTAATCAACTATTTCACATAGCAATTTCTGTGAAACCTCTTTGTAAAGGACGATAGGAAGACGATAGTAATCAACTAAGTCAACTTCTCTTTGCTTTCCCAATCACTGATATGGTCATTTGGCAAAGAAACTAAAATGTGGGCCATTCCTTGTGTAGTTGTCTAATTACTTTCTCAAACAGGCTTCAGTGAGATATAAAACCTAGAATTCTACCATCAGAGGATCGTTTTTGAAAAATGCAAATAGGAGTCGTATATCAACAATTTGCTCTTTGGAATTATGCCCTAGCTCTTTCTCTAGCCTCATCAGCTTGCAATCTTTCTCTCGTCCTGTTTCACTTCAAGATAACTTTTCCAATTTAGACTTTGCGAGAACCTTTTAGGAGAAATTATCAGTGTAATTTAACATGTTGAAGATTTTTTATTTTATTTTCCATTCTACAAATTTCACTTATTATGTGTAATTACTTCTAATTTTTAAAGTGACCTAACAGTGCAAACAAATTTAACCCTGCATTCTTTTCCATTTTTCTTTTATTATTATGTTTTGGAATTAACTATTGTTCAACAGATTGTAATAGGGGGGAAGATGATGTCCTAATTCTTAGATTGCAAGGTTAGCTGATGGATTTTTGAAATGATGGGAAATATTGAAATTGTTTTTATAAGAATTTGATGCCAGCTGCAAAAGATCTATTTTTGGATGGTAGACATTTTTGTTAAATTGTCCAAAGGATTCTGCCTAGGGAAGAAAGGCTCTCTGCATGTGGAAGGAGAAAGTTCATTTATATAACAGATTCTAATGTTCACCTTAGATATTTGACCGAGTAATTTCCCTAGATAGTCACCCATGTTTGAGAAATTACCTAGTAATATCATTTATGTTTGTTTTAGGACTACAATATCACCCAACTTTACATATTTTCCTCAAAATATACTTGACAAAGAAAAAACTTTATTCTCTCTCCTATTGAGATGCCATGTCACATTATTCATTTTATATTAAAAAAATTAACATTTTAAAATAACTCATATGTTATATTCATTTAAAAAAACTAAAAAAATAATTCTTGATTATTTATCATTTTTAGTTTTTTACTTTAGCATATTAAGAGATAGACATTTTTTATTTTATTATTACATTTAACATTAATTATTTTTTCTAAAATCATTTCTCAATTCATTCATTCATTAATTTTTTAAAGAATATGCAAAGTGCACACTTTAATAGGAATGTCATATCATATTATTCTTTTTTTTTAACTGGGAAATTTAGTTTCTACTCCTTCCGTCCATATTTACATCTTTACTTGTTCAGTATTAATTTGACATATCTCTTAAGGAATAATAAAGATAATTTTACTATGTCAATCTTTGAAAATAATAAATTTTATATTTAAAAAGGACATTGGCAAATGACTATAATTAATAATAACAGTGAATTAAGAATTAAGTAATAAATTATCACTTGATTTTCTAAAATAAACAAGTAACAAATGAATGATTATTTATAGTGTAATGAATAAATAAAAATGGACAGAGGGAATAGTTGCTTGAAAAAAATCCGTAAAAAGAGTTAGTCGATATAATACTTTTGATTTTTTATGAGTACATGAAAATTGTTCTCTAACATCACTTTTTTTTCGTTCACTTTTACTTATTTTTAATGTCCACATTCTATAAGAACTTAAAGAACGAATGATTTGAAAAATGATTTAGAATAAATAATTAGTATTAATCATAATAACATAAAATAAACATGAGTTTGTTTTAAAATGTTCACTTTGCATAATGTAATTATTATTTTTACCGAGTATATCATATAGGTTGATTTAAAAAGTTTTTATTGCCTTTTAATTATTAGTAAAAAGAGAATAATATGACACGGCATTCATTATGAGAGATAAAGATGTTTTTTTGTGTCAAGTATATTTTGAGGAAAATATGCAAAGTTGGGTGATATTATAGTCCTAAAAAACAACAAAAGTGATATTATTAGGTAATTTCCAAACATGGGTGACTATCTAGGGAAATTACTCTATTTGATCTGGGTCGGTGGAATAATACTATTTGGTGTTTGACCTTTTATTGGATGGGACACTGCAAGATTTGGGTCACTGCAAAACATGTTATCAGTGAATTAGTGTACTGACTGAGTAGATCCTAATTAGGACCCTATAGTGACCTAAAAGAAGGGAAAAAGAAGTACTTGCTACCTTATTAAAAAAAAGAAAGGAAACGAAGTATAATAGATATAAGCCAAAGAATAAGAGTGAATGAATGAAAAGGACAGTGCAAATAAATTGTTAGTTGAAAAGGGACAAGACCTTTTCTCAGTATGTTGAGGATTTTATGCATCAATTGTTACAATACTATTTTTTTTTTGTTTTCAAAAGGAAAGGATTCTGGTTTTGGTTTTCTTAAAGTCCTGGTATGAAGCAGTGGTATACTAGCTATGCCCGCCGGTCTTTATGTTGTGGGATGAGTTTAATTCACAGCTCTTAGTTTTGTCCACTATCTCATCATCTAACAGTTTCACACACACACGCACACTCTCTTGCTCTACCTATTTGTAGTAGTTGTATGCCTACCCTACCCACCCTCTCTCTCTCTCTCTCTCTCTCTCTCTCGTAGGCATCACCAATCTTCATTTGCCGATCATTTTCCTTTTTGAATGCACATGTAATAATAGTCTATGCAAGGGAGATGAGTTAGGATGCATTCCTTGATTGTTTTCGTACATGCATTTTTTAACATGGTATATTCTGTCTCTATTTTATTTTATTTTTATATTTTTTTTTTGGGGGGGGGAGTATGATCAACAAGCTTTTGAATGCAGGGTTACTTTATCCTGAAGTCTTGGGATTAATATGGGGGTTGGGATAAATTTTCTTGTCCTATCAATTACTGAAAAAAAGAAATTATTATCCTATCTCATGTTTTTGGTAAGGTATTGCATGAATGGTGTTTCTCTTTTCTTCCAATTGATATAAAACGCAAGTACAATCTATCCACCATGGGAAGAGGTGGTTTACAATAGTGAGGCTAATATAGCTATGAAAGTAGTTTGGAAAAGATTATGGAACTATGCAACTAACTACGCTTCCAGGAAGGCAGAAGCTTTAGATTCTAAGGGGCTTACCCTTGTCACTTGGGCTAGTCCACCTAGACTGAGATAGTAATGTATTTAATTGACCTTAAGTCTAATTGGTAGGAAGTGGTCTCAGCTGTATGTCTAGAATTTTGTGTAGAACTAATGTCATTTTTCTCACTTTTCTATTTGGTGAATGTGAAGTGCTTATTTTTTTCGAAGCAATGACAAATGTGTTTTTGCCTAAATTGACTTATTCACGGGGTAATTTTGGCTCTCATGGTAGACAATGATGAAGGACCAATTTGCAAATTATGTGGTCCAGAAGATTCTCGAGATTAGCAACAATAAGCACCGGGAAATTCTACTAAGCCGAATCAGAGTTCATCTTCATGCTTTGAAGAAATACACCTATGGAAAACACATAGTGGCTCGATTTGAACAGCTGTGTGATGAAGGTGTGTAGAGGTTATTGTGCAACTGCTATTATTTGTTGCTGCCGTTGTCTGATTATTTGTGACATGTTTTGGGGGATTTTAGTGCTTTGATCTATCCATACATGTTTTGCACATTCTACCATTTGTCATGCAGATATTGGAACCTGTGAACCCTAGATCGTTGAACAAAGAGTTTTCTACTCGTTCGGTGGACGGTGGGATTGTTTGCAGCAGCCAAACTGTTGTTTGTTCAGTAAGCAGCAGTATGCAAAGTACCTGAATGTCCCTTAGGTGGTTACTGTTTAAGCTCATTGATTCTCCAGTCATGAAGAGAGAGAGTGGTGTTGTTTTATTTGCCGATTATATCCAAGATTGTAGATATCTTGAATAATCGAAGCATGTATCATGGGAGAAAATATTTAAGTGCATACTAAATTAGTAAGATTTGCTTGCTTTGGACGTGGCTTTCTACAAATATGCTCAAAAGCAATTCAGGGAAACATCTCCGACTGTTCCATGCCATAAGTTTTTTTTTTTTTTCTTCTCTGGAAAGGGTGGTTGCAGGGGAATCAGGGTATTGCGGTTGCAAGTTAGATGTTAGAGCAGGCCCCTTTTATATAGTACCACAAAATTACAGGAACACTCCCTAGTTTTTCCAACAGTCATTTTAGTCTCATTTTTGAGTTAAAAGGATCATAACTGAAAAACTAAAGAGGAAATCTAATAGAAAGAAATGACAAACTCACTCATTAACCACCCAAGTGGGATGACTGAGATCTCTTTTACTAGAGCTTTTAGAACCAAATCCGGAGCATTTTGCTCCCACTGACTTGGCGCTAATACAAATTTGTTGGAATTCATTAGCATCATATCTGTTGAAATTATATTTTTCTTCTAAAATTCAATTAATTATATTTTTCTTCTAAAATTCTCTTCTCAATAAAACTCAATTACACAATGGTGGTGCCCTTTTCTATTGATGTTTAAGTTGCTGGAAAATTAAAGATTATTGTGGACTCGTCAGGGAAGAAACTAAAGACTTGCCTTAAAAGTTAGAATGAGTAAGAATACAATATTGTCTATTCCATACATCTAAGGATCATTTGAGGCCGACTCATCAGAGGGTCTTTATTTTCTGAAAAATGACTTAAGGGTTTGCTCAATGATGTTTTTAAAGGAAGAATAATACTGAAACCAGTAAAGGTAAGGTAAACTGTAAATAAAGATTAAAGGGAAAGGGAGAGCAAAACTGACTCTGTCAAGTTTCATGACCTCTCACAATCACCATAACAGAACTTTTTTCATCATTATGCAACTTATGGGAGCAATTTAGAACATCAAACACGTGACATCTGAAGACAACCAAAAATTGGCAGGTATCCCGCCTTTCCCTAAGCATATCGTACCAGAGGCTGCGATGCAAAAAAAAGAAAACAGAAAAGAAGAATAAAAAAACATGTTCACTCCAGTGCACCGAAATCAAGAGCCCCCTTGCTCCCATTTCTAACATGTAGGAAAATTGAAAAAACCTGGCCCATTTGCTTCTCAAAGCCTCACTGCCTCTGCCCATGCTATGCTTAGAGTTTAATCTAGTCACACCAAGTAGTACACAACAATGACCCCTGAGAAACAGTACTTGAAGAAATTCCCAAGGCAAAAGCTTGTAATTCTTGCAATAGTCATAAATGCATATTCTGTCGTTTACAGAAATGTTAAAGAAATTTCTTTGTGCCCACGGAAGAGCAGGGAAGATGGGAAGCAAAATTTGTGGATGCGCATCAATAACAAATCTCATGATGACAGAGACCACGTTTAACTCTTACCATCACCAGCTTCTAGCTTGAGCACATAATAACAAGAATTCATTTCCTGTGCTACTATTTGTCTGCTGTTACACATGACGTCTATCAACAAGCAATATATCTTTCCAAGCTTCATAGAAAGTCCAAGTAATGCCTGATGATGGCATTACTTTTAGGCAACTTGCACCCCAGCCTCTATAAAGGCCTAACAAACCCTCCTCCCTAATAACTTCTGAAAGTGCTGCGACCATGTGAGGTGGACATTTACCTTGTAAAGCACCCACCATTAGCCGCTTTCTCGCCACCTCCAATGGATAACTAATAGTGCTAGCTGTTAAACCTGATCAACAATAACATTAACTCTTTAGATCACATGGTAATCTTGTAATCTGTCTACAAAAGGTGGCAGGTCAAAACATAAGAGTCTCATCAGGGTTAAAAGCAACAACAGATATTCCCCAGTAGTACCATATCCCTATTTGCAGTTAAAGGATCTTCAAAAGTGGACAATACTTTACCTCAAAGAATAGAACATTATACTAACATATAGAAGCTTGAGATTAACAATGAAGAATTCCTTTGACTTGCCTCGCAAAGTCCAAATTTCTACTTTATTTTAGGAAATCAAATATATGAAGATTTACACTGTCACCCCTTGTTTGTTTGTTTTAGAAAGACTGTCTCCTTGTTTAGTACTCCCTCCGTTCTTTTTATATGTCATCCCTTCCTATAAATAGTTAGACCATAATACTTGTCATTTCATAAAATCAATGCATAAATTACCATATTCTTCCTATTATACCCTTGATAGAGTAGTTAATTTGCCTTGAAAATATATACTTTGATCAACCTAGAAAAACTAATAAGTAATTATATTCATTGGAGTACTTCAATTACTCTCTCCATTCACTATTCTATAAAATCTGATTTTGAAAATAAACTCAAAAATTTAAATAGTCATCCAAATGTATTTTAATTTTTGAAATCTAGCATATCCATCATTTATTGAAAAGTTGACTTAAGAAAACATGAAATAAGGGTAGAAGGGTAAAGTTACTTAATTTCTTAATGCAAGTGCAATCTAAAAATGTGACATATAAAAAGGAACGGAGGGAGTATATGATATCTATCAGAACTGATTCTCCTCCTCCATTGAAATAGAAACCCACTCCAATAACAAGATCGCACTCTTTATATCTATTGGCGTCATCCTACAGAAATTTTCTGATTTACTTCTCTTGTTCTATGCTGACCACTATCAGTGTGATTATATCAAAGGAATGGGAATTTAACATTTAAGGAGAGAACATCATGTTGTTATCTCCTTGTATTAGCCAAATGCTCATAGTTTTTTTACACCAAATTATTTCTTGCTAGGATTTTCATAAAGATCCCATTGTATCCTGCTCTCAGGACCATCTCTGCATCAGAGAGGGTACATGATTCAGCGACATTATTGCAATTAGACTTAAAATCAATTGTTCAGCACATTAGAACTAATTGCTCTAGTATTTGTCTCCCCCCAGCAAAAGAAGTCTGCATGTAAGTTCAACCATATCCCTTCTTAGTCACCTTGCTAGCACCTCTGTTATAATCTTATAGATACTACACACCATAATGATTGGTCAAAAATATACTTAAATGTACGATGCTCCTTTTTCCGGAGTCTGTACAATGAATGTCCTTTCTCCTCTCTGCAGCGATGTTAAATCTAGTCCTGGTATTGTTCTTTTGACCTTGTGCATCGGGGGAGAAAAGCATCACAGGCTTGTTTCTGTCTTTACTATTTTTCTTCCAGTATTCTACAGCAACCTTACATCTTTGTTCTGGTCCTGTTCTTTTGACCTGCCCAACCAGTGGGCATACATAGGAAGGGCCTTAAAAGGTTAAATCCAGTAATTGGGATAAGGAATTATCAACTCAAAGCATAACGGTGCTGTAATCTGTGCTAACGAAGTCCAGTGGACTAACTCTAGTATAATCTTGAACTGCCACTGGAGGAGTTCAACAGGCACCTGTAATGCTAATTTCCAAGTCAGCACTTCCAGATTTTGTGTTGATCGTGATACACAAATCTTCCCGGAAGTAAGGACTTGGACTAGGAATAAGGTGTTTCTTAAGCAATGATCTAAATGTACCAGTCAAGAATGCACACCTACAAAAGATGAAGGTGCCACAAATGAAGATGCTCAGATGGATGTGTGGGCATACTAGTAGAGATAGGATTAGGAACGAAGTTACACAGGACAAGGTGGGAGTGGCCTCTGTGGCAGACAAGATGAGGAAAGTGACGCTTAGATGATTCGGGGCATGGCATGTGAACAGAAGGTGCACGGATGCACCAATAAGGAGCTGTGAGAGGGGATGGCTATAGCAGGTCCTAGGATAGGTAGAGGTAGGCCGAAGATTAACGTAGAAAGGTAGTAGGTAGCCGAGTGCTGTGTACTTGTATGTGGGAGAGGTAGGGGCCTCTGCTCATCTTTTCCATAGCTAATAAGAATAAGAAATGTGACAAAGGATCTCCTTGTCTAAAACTCCCTTTGTGATTTAAGAAACCTCATTGTTGATATGCAGAACTGTTCATATCAATCCTCTTTACCACAAATAGCAGATCACTATGAAGTTCAAGAAAATTTGAACCAAGGAGAGAGTGTGTTTGATTCAAGATTCTTACCTGAGAAAGCTCCAACTAGAAGCATCTCCGCACGGCTTAGAGATTCTTTCTTTTGTGCACGGCAGTATGATTTCTTAATTGTCTCGTACATGAAATAGTAACAAGTGCTATATGGGAGCATGCCAATCAATGTTGGCCCAAGTCCAGCATACAAGCCTGCAACTCCACCCTCCTTGTAAATCTTGTGAACTGCAATGCGTAGGCTGGGGTAAACCTCAGGACTCACCGTCAACCGATCCTGTGAAGCACGTTGAATCAGCACTTAAAAATGTGAGATAATTTCTCCTTGCCACAAGCACAATAACTTAATGATATAACTATGAAGATAGTCATCAACATTTTGAAAAGCAAAGCTATTGTTTTCCCACAACAAAACTCTCGAGTCAAAATACCTTCAGCACTTCCAGCGGATGACATGCAAGTGTGCTTACAACTCCAGCAGCAGCACCAGCAACAGCAACTGGCGATAGCCATGAGAGAGAAAAGCTCAGGCTAGCATTACCAATCTGCAGCTTGGGGCTACCAGTATCCATCCATTTCTCTTGTGCCGAAGTCATTGCTCGCTTGACACACTCAAATGTCCCGAGTTCAATTGCTTGTGTGGGAATTATCCGTAGCATGTTAATTGTGTTACCTGCCCACAGCCCTTGCCAACCCTGCTGTTCAATAACCTGAACAAAACTTGTACCAATGTTTCTGGACCCAACACCAACTACCATTCTTGTCCTGCATATTTTAAATACCAAAATTAGGTAACATAACCAAATGAATTGTAAGCCAATTTAAAGCAAATAAAAATTCCTGCAAGTCAAATTTCATATCCTATATGAGGAGCTTCACTAACAGCTATATTATTTATTTATTTATTTTTAAAAAAAGGTAACATAATAAGGTAGGCTAGCTACTATAGATGAACAGTTACACTATGCGAGTGCTACAGAAGATCACACATGACATGTCGACCAAAGTAGTTGCATCATTTATAAAAGACTGCATGGACCAAAAATATAGCAAAAGAATAGGCCTATATTTAAAAATTATGTGATACCTTTCTAAACAAGCTGTACAACAAATGACAGCAATTTGTTGACAGAAGTTAATATTTAGCGCTCTAACACCCTATGTTTGTGTAAAATTTTCTAGCCGATGTATTATTATTTTTTTTTTTTAAAAAAAGACTCAATGCACTTATTAACATGTTGTTTAACCAACCTGATGGTTTCAAGAGGAGCTAGAATGGCCTTGGTCATCGCCCCAGCCAAAGCCCCACTGAAAAATTCACCAACTTCTCGAGTCCTGATAAAATCCTGCAGCGATAAAAGCAACATTTGAGCTACAAATCTGTGATAAACTCAAAATAGTAGGTGATGAAGTTACATTAAAGACTCGTCCGACATCAGGGAAGTTGAGTTGAAGGTTAATTTGACGGTCCTTGGTAGGAGAGAGGTCGAAGTCCTTGGGTATAATCATGATATCTCCGACGACACAGTAAGTCTTCTTCTGCGATTGGGATTCCGCAGCCATAGAGACAACGAAGAGATTAGTAGTTGAGGTGTGCCGCATTCACAATAATACTTCAAAAAACCTAAAGACTAACGCCGGTGAGACAAGAGTAAACATGGAAAATGGAGAAAACGTTTTTCCTGACACCTTTGGCAGATGGAGGGAGATTTTTCTTTTTTGACTCAAAATTTCCGATATTACTAGGGTTTTCTTCTCCAAAGATATTTTCCGCTATAATCATTCTTTAAAGATATTTCTCCTTATATTTTTTATTCACATATACCCCTGTTATTTTACTTCCCATCCAACCTTATTATAATTTTTCATACAGATTTACTCTTAATTTTAATTTAAAAAATACTACGTAGCAAGTTCAAATTAAGTATTAGAAACTCACCTGTTTAACACACATTTACTTTTCTTTTCGTCATTATCTTCTTTCTTGTTGTAACTAAATTAAGTTTGAACTTTGAATAATTAAAAATTAATGTAATTTGTATCATGATACAAATAATAGGCTAATAGCAATATATCTTTCACGCCCTCAATGATATTATTAAATTGATTAAATCAAAAACAAATACATGTAGCAATTTGACTTGTTTCTAGTATAAAATTGTTCGTAAAATAATTGAGGCTATTAATTAATAGGACAATAGAAAGTTATTAACAGTTGATTTTGCATATGTAAATTAGTATTTTATAGAAAATAGATATATAGAATAGGATTGGTCATTTGACTTTGAACTTGTCACGTGTCTCTTTGTTATTAATGATATGATTTATGTCAAAGTATGATAAAATTGATATATTTGGACTTGAGGTTGATACATATAATTAATGAAAATGACATATTTATATGGTTAGCTTAATTATCTAACAAGAGAATGAAATATGCACATGTTTTTCTTCAAAATTGAATTAGAAGTATCCAATTAAAAATTTTATAAATATTCTGACAAGTTTAAAGAGTTGACTGTGCATTGAGCCTAAAAATGATTATGCTCTTTTCAATTTGTTTTTCTAAACTAGCGTTTACCAATGGATTTTGTGATATTTGGAGGAGAAGAGTTTTAAAAGTTGTTGAAAAATTATGAAATTTGAAGTTATGTTTAGACACAAGCATTTCACTTGGAAAAGAAACATAAATTTGTCGAGGGGTGAAAGAGAGATTATGAATTTCAAAAGCTAATAATTAATCTTTGATAGTTTGAATAACCATAGAATAAAAAATATTTAAAAAAATTATGATCTTGAATCAAAGATATACATAATGTATAAAATGTTATTTGATTTTATGATCTTAAATATGTCATGTGAGATCTAATTGTTGAAATTAGAAGAAAAAAAATCTAAACATATTAAAAATGGTAAGATATAAATTGGACAAAATATTTTTAAATTAACCTTGATGTTATTATATTATTCTTCTTATAATTCACATGGTCCTCACATATTACATCTCACTTTAGTTAATAGGAATCAAATTAAATAAGTCAATTCATAATATTAATATGCTTTCGTGAATTAAAAGATTTATCCATGAATTCAAACTCTTAACACAATACATACCAAAACGAGGACTCAAGACTCAAGACTCAAGGAAGGAGACCTTGAGTTGGTTATATATATATATATATATATTTTATTTTATTTTTTTATATTTTTTAATATTTTTTTCTCTCTAGTTTTTTGAAGTAGATTAAGATTTAAGATTATATTTCGAGTTCATGATTTTACAATTGAGAACTCACGTATTTGATTATTGAGTTTGAATTTTAGCACATTGTGTTGCACTTTAAGCTAATAGTATTTTATTATCTCTATCTCAAAAAGATAATTATTTCGTAATTATATAAAAATAGTAATTAAATATCTATAAATAGTCTTAAAACTAGTTATTCCTCCTAATTTTTATATCATTTACTAGATAACTTTTGTATGTGCGTGCACGGGCTTAATATTATTTAAGTAATATTAACCACACTTCATGACTCAAGTGTGTTATTAGAAACTGTAACGGAAGTTGTAGTAACTATGAAAATATCTGACATGAGTATACATATGAAATGATGGATGTGTAAGCTCCACAAAGCTTCTTCCTCAACAATTATGATCAATGCGATTCTTGTATAACTGATATCTGTTGGAGCTATAATAGCATTTAGATCTGCCATTCAACCATTAAATTTTTGCACTTCACTTTCGATTATTGAAACTCACAGATAAAAATAGATGAGAATGGATCAATTTATATGCTAAACTTGTCTATACACTTGCGCTTCAATTACTCACAAAAAGTCAAAAACAACTCCAATTTATATTCATGACCAAACACAATTCCAAATTTCATATATCATTTTTCACTTTGAAAACAAAAACTATTTTTTTTTTTAAATTTCACAATGAAACATTACCAGATAGCCAATAACTTTCTAAAAAATGTTGCTTTCACTAACTCCTCTAGTATGAGCATCTTGAATAAACAACATGTTGAGGACTTATGGCCTTCTGTTCTCTGTTTGGAAGATCCTCTAATTTCTTTTTCGCCATATAAACTCCCGCAGCTAATGTCATTCTAAAAACTTCAGCATGTAAACTCTTGTCTTTGAAGTTTGTAATTTTCTAATTCATCCCACTTTCATCCTTGAGCTTGTCTTTGAATTTGCAGCTATATTAGCATGGTATTCCAGACTTGCACTAAATAAGGGCACATAAAAAAGAGATGTTCAGCATACTCATTATCCTTGATGTGTAGTGCACACTTCTCATCCTCCAAGCATCTTCATCTGGCTAACCTTCTCTTTGTAAACAACTTGCTATATAGGATAAGTTGACCATTTAGGAGGGTATATTTTGTTGTAAATCAGCCTTGTCCAATTAACCTTCTGGTAAGCTCTTTTTAGCTGAAGAGTTTGTTGATAGTAAACTTATCTGATCTTAGTACATCCATTTCTCACCTACCAGCTTCCTCAAAGTATTTGTGAACTTTGATGATAACAGATAAAAATATATGAAAATGGTCAATTTGTAGTCCAACGAAAAGAATCACTCTTTTCGCCTCCAAACAGTTCATTAATTTTGGCAAAACTATGATACTATACTTTGTCCCCAATTAAAATTATGAGTCGGATGAATTTCAACGATTAGCTAGTGATCCATCAAGACATTTGACTAAAAATTCAACATGCAGCTCAAAAGACTGAACCATTCTAATCTACATATTCATCAGCTAACGAAACAATCAGGCTCCAAAAGTTAAAGATATTTGAAAGTGTTATCTGAGTTAAAAATACCATTTTTTATAATCTACAATATTTACCACCAAAACAACTTAGGCTCCAATAATTTGAAGGAACAACTAACCAGAAAGGCAAAACAATAACCTGAGTAGAACAATCTGGGAAAGAGAATAACAATGTGCATTCTTTAGGAGCTTATTCCATCCCTGAGTTCTTCTTTGCGGAAGATTCTAAAATAGAGCTCAGATTTTTCAATCTTTCCTGCTGAATCTCACTCGAGGACCTGTAAACACTATCTATTATATTGAAGTTTGGTTCATTTTTTAATTTGTGATGGATATGATCAAGCACATAATCCTGCATCTTCAAATACACCATGTCATCAATACATTATGTCAGTACATATTTAAAATTTTACCAACAAATATAGAACAATATTAACCCTATCAATTGAAGGTTTAATGACATAATATGTTCACCATGAACTTGTGCAGTTAGAAATAAAATATTTAAATATTATTGCTCGTTGTTCTTATCGATGAATCGGTCATTTACTTCAAAGAATATGCAATTATTGTCTTGTGCGGGAAATTATATTACTTTTCCTTCCTTTTAAATTATCCCAAAATTAATCATATTAGTCACTAATATGTTCTCCTTAAATAGTTTTGAGATTTGTAGTAAAAAACATTCTCGAGTGACTTTTACGCATGCCATCATAAATTTATAAAGCTAAGATTAAATGGAACATGTGAATGAGGGTTAGAACTTAGAAGATTCACCACCAACCAAATGAGATATAGTGAATAAAGTTTTCAAGAATCAACTTCAATATCTTCTGCTTGTCGGTCCTTATTCACCAATGAAAATATTAAAATTCCTACATAAGAGATCAATTTATTTTAATAATTTTTAGCAAATCAAAATTAAAGACAATTTAAGCATAGTAGATTGCAACTATCTAAAAAAACATACTACACTAAATGTGTTCCTTGAAACTTAACTTCACTTACCTCAGCATGCCTGATATCATAATATACTACTTGTAAGGCATTCTACAAATGGTTTCCGGACAATTGGGATAGAAACCACTCCATCCAATATAAATTATATTCAAAGTTAGTAAAACGAGGTCTGGTTAAATCAAGGTATAGCTTAACGGAATGAAAAAGAATTAGTGTATTAAGCAAGTACGAAAAAGCAGAAAAAATGACTTCAGACGTTGTTCTCAAGTCTAGTTAACGAAAGCCCCAAGTCACCAATAACATTGAGCAAAACTCTTTCCTGAAGCAACTCACTCCAAATGAACAAATTGTCAGTCACATCATCAAACAATTAGGGTGCATATTCCGCTTCAATAGATTTAACTATTGGATAGTGATTTAACTTTCAACATTCAATTACTCCAGATTCAAACTTCATCAACCCATGGAACTGAATCTAAAATCAAAAATTTACAAATCTATTCGGACAAACGTAGAAATCAAAGAAAAATTGATACTCAAAAGAAAATCAACGAAAAATAGAGAGACAACAAGAATTACCTCAAAATTGCAGTAATACTCGGAGACGATTTGAATATGAAAAGCCAATACTTATGGGAGATGAAAAACTTCATAAAAATATAGTGCTTGGAGAATCGGGAAGTTTTTCAATTTTTCGTCTAGGAAACTCTGCAAGATGAAGAACCTATGGTGGATGAGAGAATGTGATGAAGTATCGATAGATGGACAACACAACAAAATGGTGGCCACACAACACGTGGAGTAAGATGAAAGCATGAAAACGAATTGTAATGACCAAAGTACCCTAGCTAATAAAAAATTACCAGACAAGCAAACATGTTGATACCAAGGAGCTTTCCACTCTTCTAATATAGTAGAAAAAAGAAAAAAGAAAAAAGAAATAACATGTTTGACCAAAATTTTATTTAGACCATGATTCATTTTTTTTTAATCAAAAAAGCAATTTTTTTGTTATGTATTAGAACTATTATTTTTGGCTAGTGAACTAGCTTTTTTAAGAGAATTGTTTTTTTACTCACAAACTTCAACTTGTTTGCAAATGAAACATATGTCTACACATAACTTTAAATATTGTTATTTTGATAAAGTTTTAATCAAATTTATATTCAAACGTTCATGGTTCGGTTTGGATCAGTTATTGGCTAAAATCAAAATCAAATTAATTTAGTCGATTTTTAAATTCCTAAAATCAAACCAAACCAAATGAAAAAAATAACCGTCGATTTAGTTGTTGTAAGTTTGGTTCGAATTTTTCAGTTTGGAAGTAATAAATTAAGTTTGTTGAGAATATATGCATCTTGATAGACACAAACACCTAATACTTGAACAATAGAAAGTTATTATGGATTTAATTAAGCAATACTAAATTTATTATTACACAAATAAAGTGATTCAATCGAGAGAAAGTGTGACTATCTAATGTGACGTAGGGTAGGTAAAGATTAAAGTAATATATTTTGATAGACTTGGTCTTAGGATTTTAATAGTCAGGCTAAAATTCAAGTGTCGGGCCTGAGAAAATGGTAAAGTTAAGATTTAAGTTAAATAAAATTTAACAAAATATTTATATTTTATTTATGAATAATATATAAATAATTATAATATAAATATATATATATAATTTCTCGGTCCGATTTAGTTGTTTTTGCAGTTTGTTTTTAGTAAAATCAAACTCAAACCAAATAGTACCGATTTTTAAAATTTAAAATCAAACCTAACCAAACCACACCAACTATCAATTTTTTTAATTGGTTTGGTTCGAATTGCAGTTCGATTTGGTTTTCTAACCATAACCATGAACAACCCTACAAACAACTATGAAATCTTTTTCTTTTTTATTTTTGGAAGCTTTTTCCGACAAGTAATAAATTTTATTTTGAGAATAGTATGAATTGCATATGTTTTGTGTGGAATTCGATAATTTTTTGACAAATTTTAATAGAGGGATAGAAGTTGTTAAGTTTTGAATACTTGAATGATTTTTTTGTTAAGAAACATAATTTATGGATGTAGTTTAAAGAGGAATTTTCACATATAGCTACTCAAAAATAGCTTAATTACTCTCCGTAGCTATAGTTTGATAAATACAATTCTTAGCTACATGTCATAGGGAGAAGAAAGGAGAGCGAGACTGGAGAGAGAGGAGAGAGTCGAGCGAGAGAGGGCAAAGTGTGGGAGAGAGGTAAATTGTATATGTATATCAGTCAGATAATTGTATATTATACATATGTATTTGTATATATGGCAAGCGAGAGTGGGAGAGGGAGGAGAGAGGCAAGCGAAAGTGGGAGAGGGAGGAGAGAGGCAAGCGAGAGTGGGAGAGGGAGGAGAGAGGCAAGCGAGAGTGGGAGAGGGAGGAGAGAGGCAAGCGAGATTGGGAGAGGGAGGAAAGAGGCGGCGAGATTGAGAGAGGAAGGAGAAAGGCGAGCGAGAGAACCAAGAGAGTGGGAGAGAGGTGAATTGTATATGTATGTCAGTTAGATAATTGTATATTATACATATGCATTTGTATATATGGCAAGCGAGATTGGGAGAGAGAGGAGAGAAGCGAGCGAGATTGGGAGAGAAAGGAGAGATGAGAGCGAGAGAGGGCAGAGAGGTTACTTGTATATGTATATCAGTTAGATAATTGTATATTATATATAATTGTATATTATATATATATATATATATATGTATTTGTATATTTTGGTGAATTATATATATACAAACGTGACTAATTATACAAACTCGAAGTTAGCCCACGTAATTAATGTATAATGTTAGTCGCGAGTGGTAATTATAGCAAACTATAACTATGATTTTCCTAGTTTAAATCTCATATATATATATATATATATATATATTATTACCCTTATTTATAAGTGAACAAGAAAAAGACTATCACGACATCAATCAATTGTACCAAAAGTAAAGTAAATTGTACTACAAATTTGGCTGATTTTGTTTCTTCACATTCTTTCTCAATCACGTGTATGAATTTAATTTCACCATCTCCCTTTTCCTTTTGACACGTATTACATCTTTGTCATTGTGAAAGACATTTGGTATCCACCCAAAACACAATTTCATCTTTTTTACTTCTCTCTTTTCTCTCACTATGTTGTATGTTTTCCATGTAGAATTGATGTATTTCATCACTTCAAATCGGTTCATCTTCAACATTGGTCGGATAGCTCTTCATCATTATCTTTGTACATATTAGATTTTTCCATTTTAATTAGTTGATTTTTTCGAAAAATTTATGGGTCTTTTATATTGAGAAAGATTGAATCAGGGTAATGTGCATAAACTTCCATAGCTTATTTTGTATTACTAATTTAGTACTTCTCTCATTGATTTGTATCCATAGTTTGCACATCATTTTTCATGCATGTCTCTTTATTATAGTTTAAAGTTTTTCAACTTTATATTTGTCAGGAGACATGGGATTGTGAAATAGCTATTACAAATTACTGCAAGTGAGTGTTTCGATAATTCTTGCTCAAATTTTATTCAAAAATTTCTGAAAGTTGGACGCAATAAATTTATGTTGTAAGTCACTGTAACCCGCATTGAGTGCTAGACCTAGCATTGCAGGGGAAATAGTTGCTTCTAAACTCATAAATACCCATTTTGTTGTGTATTAATGTTGAGGTCTCATGTTGGAGCAGAGATTGCACTGTTGAGTTTTCTTGCTTGAATTTATTTTGATTTATTTTCCTATCATGGACATAGATAAGTAACTTTGAAGCTTCATATCGGAAAGTATTCGAACTAATAACAATTATTATTATTCAACAAATATTCAATGGAACTTTGAGTGCACTGTCATTGTGTATTGCATCTAATGAAAATGAATAGAAAAATTATGATATTTATATGTAGTTAGCTTTTTGTGAAGAGGCATATCACAAGTAGTCTAATGAGAAAGCATATGTTTACATTCATAGTTGCAAACAAGATCGACTTGGCCTGAGCCTTAAACGAACAATAAATTTTTTAACATAAAAACAAGCAAGTTCTAAAGATTGTTGTTTTATAATTTTAATATATATTGATATCTGCTTACATTTTACATTTCACCTTAGTAACTGATGCAAACAGGTATACATATAGGAAGTTCTTTTTTATTTAGATGGCCCAATAACTCTTACCTTTTCACTAATAACTTCTCTCGCACTATGTAGCAGTAATATTCAATTTTGTTCTGAACCATCTTCCCTCCTAATGATGATGATATTTTAATAGGCTGAGTTGCTTTTAAAGTTGTTATGAATATGTTATGCATGATTTACAAATTGTGATTAGAATAGTTTCAGTTACAAGGACTGAAAAATGTTAAAGTTTCTCCCCATAATCATTGCTTCTTCCTTTTGAAATTAATCGTCATAGAAATATAATAACTACGTTTGCAATCTCTCCGTCCAAAGTTAGTTCGAAATCTTAGTAAGTTCAAAATCTTAGAAAGTGAGGTAATTGTTATAATATTTAATTTCATATTTTAGCCTGAGCTTTACGTTTCAAGTCGGGACTCCTTCTATGCTTTTATCGTGTCACATAATTTTCCAAGCAAGAAAACTTTTAACTTTTGGTGTTTCAACTTACTCCATGTAATGTTTTTTGTCTTCTCATTCGAGTCTAGCGTTGTACTTGTGCACGAAAATTATAGTTGTGATTATACCATCTGAATCTTCTTTTATTTCTGGTTGCTCCTTCATTTGCATGCTATTTGGAAAAGATCATGGTAAATTTTGAATGTGTGCTTGATCGAAATATATATCACCAATTATTTCACTATTACTGTTTCACCAGCCTTTGGTGAAGTGCAAGAATTTATTTGGGAGATTTATATTAATTTCAGAGTTTCCTTGATGTTATCTTTTTAATTATAAGCATCCTTCGATTTAATATATTGTTCAAAGATTTGAATACATGTTCTCCTATGTAATTGAAAATTCAGGTTGATTACTCGAGCAAGTATTTGGCAGAAGAATAGTTTTAACATTTTGTTTCAGTATCTTGGTCATTATGCTACTATATTTTCTAGATTCTTCTTTCTTCTTTCAAAATGTTAGATTAGTTGACTGATATTTCCATGTTTTTCCAAGATACTTCAGGATCCCCTTATGCACAACTCCAGCACAACACTGTGGCTGTTGAATTAGGATATGCCTATGATGAACTTGAAGATATGAGCAATTATGATTTGAGTATGTTATGTCTATTGAAGATGGGTATAATGAGAATGTCGCATTCGGTGTTGAGGATTTGATGCACAACAACCTTGTAATGAAAAAGAGACACATCATCAAGGTTAATTTTCATTTGTTATTGGTCATTGCACTTCCTGATTTTTAAAGTATTTTTCCAGTTTCATATTAAGCGTTGCATGCAGCAATTGCTTGCACTACTGCAACATTGTCACGAGAGGGGTATTTTGCACCAAGATTTTATGATATCTGCTTTGTTGATTGACAAATATAGGATGCTAAAATTCGTTGGTTCTAAGTTCGCAAATTCATTTAATTCTGAAAAAGAGCATCATATTTCAAGTCAAGTTGTCACACTTTGGTAAAGAGCTTCAGAATTTCTACTAAGTGCTACAAATTATGAAATATATATTGATTTTAGGAGTGCAGACCGCCTCATGGCTGAAATATTTGCAGGCAAAAAACACTCATCCATGAATTCGGCTTACATTGTTGGGGAAGTTAGATGGACTATGACTGGAGTTCAAGTGCAGTAAAGGAAAAGACTAAGAAAATATTCATTAGTGAGTGGAACGCAATATATATTTTTATATTCATTTTTTGTATAAGGTTATATCATGTGTTTCAAGTATTTTGTTTACTTATAATTTAGGACTTTGTATACATCTTTTGATTGTAAATAATAACTTTCTCTACTTTTTGTGTATTTGATGTATACTCATTCGAAAGAGAGTTCATATATTTTTAAAGAAGAGACTCAACTGGACCATGTGCCGTCGTATTTTTCATTGCTTAGGAGAAAACGAAATATTCTTATTATATTTCTAGGAAAAGCACAACTGATTGGTTGTGACCTTATAAGATGTTGTTCTTGATAATTTTGAGAAGACATAGGATATATTTGTATCTGGCGTAAAACACTCTCACAGTGTCTTGCATTGTATGTGTCATGTCCCTTCTTAATTTGGAGGAAAGATGAGAATGTGCGGCATCTCTACTTGAACTATTTGCTATAAATAGTGGAACACTTCTCTTGATATGATATATGTAAAAAATGTATCGTGTTCTAATTTCCTATTTTTAATAATTGCGAGCATCTGAATGTTGAACTGATTTTTCAAACAACATTTTTTGTTATTTTGTAAATAGAAGGGGACATTTAACCATTTTGGATCATATTGAAGAAAATGTTCGTGTGTTGTGACGAAGAATCACTGCTAAAATTAAGTATTATTACTGATGAGAGAGTAGCAGCTCGGACAAGCTAATGTCCGTTGAAAATATCAGTTGCTGAAGCACAGAAGTAGTGATAGATGTATGCGAGGAAAGAACTAAAACAAAACTAGCGACTCTATCGCAGAATTAAATTTCACTTATGAAAGAAAAATCATTTCTCATTCACCTTGGAAACACACTTCATCTTTTCCATTTGGATATACAGTTGGATTCTAATGTTCATTAATATGTGGAAATTTTGATTCAAAATCTTTGTTAATTTTTTTATTTTTGATTAATTTTTTACTTGCATGTTCGTAATGGAGTTTGAGATGCCTTGAATTGAATTTATGAGTTTCATTACTTTGGATATGGTAATCCCCGTTGCCCACCCCCCATCCTTTTTTTATTATTTTCTCGACTGATTTTATACCCATTAGTTCTGCTTTTGCAGGAGTTACTTAGTTTTTCTGTTATTCAAGTCAGATATGATCCATTTATCACGTTTCCATGGATTAATTTTTTAGCGTCTCTACATTTTGAGGTTGTGATTGCACAGCTAATCAATTTTGGTTTATGTTTGATTATCAATGAAGAGTCAATTATTAGTAGATCAAAACCTAATTTTTTTTATGAAGTAATTAGCTCTATTGCAGGCATCAAGTAGATGCATAATAGTTAAAAAAGCTTAGTAGCAAAAGGTCAACTCTCATTTACATTGTTAATTAAGAGTCAGGGAGCTGACAAAGTTCAGAAATGAATCAGAGGAATCTAAAGGGGATAAATAAACCAAAATATACAAAAACATGAGGCAACTAGCTTTTAAAGATTGGTAGGTAGTTGATATTCCATCAAAGTATCTTCTATTTCTTTCGTTCCAAATACTTCAAAAAATGGCTGCAGATATCATCTTCCAGATTCTCTTGATGGTACTATCAACTTTCCAGCAACTCCAGCTTATCACAACATCCCTGATATTTTGAGGCATGACCCATGTGAGGCGAAAAAAAGTTAAAAACATACTCCACAAGTCTGCTGCTATTTGACATTGTAGAAATAGGTGGTTGTGTGTTTCTGCTTCCTTCAAAACCTAATTTATGCGTGTAGAAGGTGAATATCATTGTGTACTGCTGCTACTGAACTATGGTGCTGCTTTCATTTGGTAGTTTTGTTTTTATTTAAGAGATCAAACAATGTAGTGAATTTGATTGTCCAATTGAATCTTTATGTGGCCTTCTTTTGTAGTATGAGAATTGAGAGTGTAGTCAATGAGAAAGTTGGCAGATCAGCAGGCTACACGGTGGTATGTGCTAACACAAAAATAGACTCAAGATCGCATATTGGACTGCTGACACTTCCGCAACAATGGTTGCTGCTTCTATTTTATTTTGTGGAACTGATAATTCCTATTCCCATAGACTTCTCAATAAATCCAAATAGGTACTAATCCCATCCTCATTGTCTAATATTTATTCCATTTGGCCACACTCCTAAATGTATCCTTATAGTGTTTTCTTGGTTTGTGACTCAGCTTTTCCAATTTGACAAAAGCCATAAAGCAACGTAACTAATGGGGAATGTCCATTCTATATTAATTTCTCAAATAGTCATTCATCTAATAGTTACTATCCCTTCAAAGGCTGAATTGCTAATTATGAAAGTCGGAGTCTCATATTCTCTTTGTGAATAAATAGTTATCTGATGGACTTTTCATTGTTGAAAAGGTAATGGATGTGCCAGATATACAAGATGATAGCAGTTGAAGAAATTATTGACAGTAGCATATGTTGTCATCTGCTTTGAGACCTAAGTGTTAGATATTCGCAGGTTAATCTTTTACTAGAGAAAGTTCAGCTATTTCATTCTCAGATGTTCATCACCACATGTATTGCAAATATATTTAATTTTCCAACTCTTTTAAGTTTGTAAAAGTGAAGTGGGATCATATAAAATATCTTTATTTTGTATATGTTGCTATGATTCAATGACACTTATAACGTAATTAGTTCTATTTTCCTTTTAGTTTTAAGAAATCTTGTGAACGTTTGGTCCTCTTTCTTTAATTGATTTTGCAAATACATGTACTCATTATTGTTTTATCTCAATTTCTTAGGAATAAGATTCTATCAAGAAGAATTCAATGACGATACAAAAAGACTTTGTGAGCGAAATTGATGTACTCATCAATGACTTTACATATAATTTAATGATACCTCTGACATTGTTATTTTAGGGCGTGCAACTGTTCAATCAACGCTCTGTACAAACAGGTCATTGTTGGGCCCGTGCTCAGCACGGGCTTAAGCCCTCTAGTATATATATATAAATAAAGAGAACCTTATGCCCGCCTACGTGGCGCCACCACAAATTATAATTCCCTTTTAATTTATTTATTTTCAAAACTACCCTTCCCTTTTCATGAAAAATTGTTACTTTTATGAAGAGTTGCGACTTTAATAAAGAGTTGAGACTTTTATGAAAAATTGTGATTTTTATGTAGTGTTGCGACTTCAATGAAGAGTTGCGACTTTTATAAAAAGTTGGGACTGTAATGAAGAGTTGCGGCTTTTATGAAAGGTTGTGACCTTTCCGAAGGGTTGCAACTTTTCCAAATAGTTGTAACTTTTCCGATAAGGCACAATATACATTTGTTCACACTACCCTTTGTTGTCTATAAATATAGAGATTTATTCTCATTTTAAAACAACAAAAATTCTGAACCTCTTTTTCTTCTTCTTCACAATTAAATATTTGTGTACTTTGTTCATGTTGAGTGACTCACTGACACCATTGCTTATGTTACAGATCCTGATATGTATTTTTACAGTCATTAATTTATGCTTATTTTATTAAGGATAAATGATAAGATGTAATAATTTTCATTTTTCCTTTACATTATTAATGTTTGTTACTGCGTAATCTTGTATGTAAGATAATATTGTATTTTAGTTTTAATAGTTGGAGATATAGTTTTAAAATGTTTTTGAGCAACTTTCACATACAACAAACATAAAAATCATATTTGTATGCTATAACTATAGTTTGCATAATTGCGCTCCATAGCAAACATAAATATGTATATTTTGCTATACATATACAAAAAAACAGTTCTCTATAATCTGTTTTGTAACACCCATATCCGAAACAGACCAAAAATGTAGATTTTGAGAAGTTGCAGGTGCAACCCACTGTTGCCATCCACGGACCGTAGGTTAGACCACGGCCCGTGCTGGTGGTCTGTGGTTTACCACTGCAACCCCTCCCCAGCCAAGCTTAGAAAAATTGGCCAAGTCCCGACTCACAGACAGACCCACGGTCCATAGATCAGACCACGGTCCGTAGTCTGTGTCCGTGGATCGAGACCTCCCTTACCCAGCCTTTGACACAAACTACGGTCGACCAGCACGGACCGTCATTCGATCCACGGTCCGTAGGTCTGACCGTAGATGAGGGTCATCAACCAGTTAGCTGAAAATTATTGATGGGTCAACTTCAGATGGTCATAACTCTTATCACAAAAGGAATTGTGTGTCCTACAACCTATGGTAAGATAGATAATTGAATCTTTTTTCCAACGCCACCGAGTTTACTAAATTCTGACATTCGAGTAAAAAGTTATGCTCATTTTAGTGAAGCCCCGTCAGGCACACTCGACCGACGGTTCCAATCGACGGACCGTCAATTGATTGACGGGCCCGTCAGTCCCGTCCGTCAGTCACTTCGACAACAGTTAATTCAGGGGTCTTTTGGTCTTTTCCTATTTCGTTTAACCCTTTAGATACGTTGTTTAAACCCTAAATCATGAGGTTTTAGTCAGTTTAAGCCCATAAACATAACTAGAATTTACCTTAGTCAAAATCATTAATCAAAACTTAGAAAATTAGAAGCAAGAGAGGAGAGAAAGGTCAAGAACCCTAGTTTAAGAATGCAACAAGGTTCCTTCAGTTCCAGCCCCAAAATCGAAAGATTTCTTCGTGGAATTCGTCACCAGGTATGTGGGATTTCACTAGTGGGTTCCTTTCACCCATTAGGTCTCTAGAATTCAGTCAGATTCTTGATTCCATGATTATGAACAGACCTAGGGTTTTTAAAATTCCAACAGATCATCATGAATTAGTTATTTGAATGTTCCAAATCAGATTATCATGTTATTGCTCAATTTCTTACATAAATTTCAGAACCCTAGCTATGTATTTCATTAGTTCTTGAATTACACATGCTAGGTCAGATATTTCAGTTATTCAGATATACATGCTCCAGTTTTATGCCACATTATCAGTATATTTCAGCATAAAC